>JAAXYX010001484.1:0-22781 GCA_036851915.1 Ptenothrix huangshanensis | reverse complement strand
GAGAGAGAGCAGAATAAAGGGAGATAATAAAGGGAGACCGAGAGAGACCGAATTACCGTAACGGTGGGATGTACATAATGTAGTAGCAGGCTGCAGTTGCAGCATATGCTGAACAACATCATTCATACCACACACACACAACCAAACCACACCACACCTTACAATCAAAATTGTTTGTCGATGTCGATGAGGCTGAATGCTGAATTAATGTCCTCAAGCATCTACAAGCTGCACACTTGAACCTTCGCATCGCATCACATCATTACACTACCAAGACCAACAATTATAACCATTATTTGCTACCAAATTTTCAGCACTTTTCAATCCTTCCTTTTCCATTAACAATTATTTATCTTTATTAACTTACTTCGCTCATTAACTTCAACTGTTTTTGTTCAAAAGGTACTTCACGCGGAATCACGTAACATGACAATGTAATGCTGACTAAACGAATTCAACGACTTAAGCAATTACGTACCTACTTACATATCTATATTCAAGGGGGAAACGATGTTGTCAAAAGTAGTTAAATACTTAGGCACATTTTTACGCTCGTACCTTCCTATCTACAATTCCATTCCACACATCACACACACAATTGAATGTTGAAAACAGCTAAAAGCTCAATTCACACTTGGGTAAAATGCACAAAGTAATAAATCTTTTTGATTTTTTCTTAAAAAAATACAAAGCCATGATCTATCACATACAATATAAATTTGCATTTGTACAATTTTTAAATGCAACAAGAAGTTCGATCAATAAACATCATTAAGCACAAGAATGTGTTAAAGAAGCAGAGTTTTTCTATTTACAATCTTCCGAAAACAGCAATTCGTCTTGAATGTTTTATAAAATAATGTAAAGCTGTTATGTTATATGTTCAGAAGGCAGAGGTGGAAAACATAAAAAAATATATTTACAGGTTTTCGAAAACACCCAAAAGTTAGGCTAATGCAAGACAAACAGCAGCAAAGCAACATTCACACGAATTCGTAAATAGCAAAAAGTGCTACTAACAAGTCTCATCATGTCTAATCATTTGCAGTACATGTCCCATGTTGTACTTTTCCAAAAGTAGTTCTGTAAGTGGTAAGTTTGCTCGGCGCACGTACTTGACGGTGTGCACCAACCTACCTAGGTACCTACATACAAAACACTTTAAATCTTGTGAATACAGATGAAAGTATGACTCAGAGTTTCACACATTCCACGACATTTCCACAATCCTTTCCATTTTGCGGCAGTTATTCGAATTCTTTACACAATTATATGACGGTTGAAGGATTAAGCCATAACTATTTTCTAACCATAATAATATTACTTGTGTCAAGCGTAGGTGCGCATTAATACATTTTAGGTTGAGAAGGCAGATTATGAATCATAACAAATAAACAAACCCTAACATTTACATCGATTCACCTTCGACACAGAATGACACTGACGCTGAGGATGAGGATCGAGTACAATACAATCAAATATTTCTTAAAATCTTTCAAGTCAACACACGGAAACCCTAAGAGCACTAATGACCCCATATAAAGGAGCGATGTAAATAAAGAAACCCATCAAACCCCATCACTTGTCTTGCTTTTGTCACAATCACAATAGATCAATGCGTATGTATATGTACGTAGATAATTCTGTCAATTGAATTGAGAGGCGACCAAATAGTCTAAATAGTAGGTAGCCTTGTAGGCAATAAATTTACGGAGTCCTTTAGTTTAATATATGGATCATCCACATGAACGCATGGGCTGACGGTCATAAAGGAATTTACTAAGGTTCTAACGCTTTTCTTTCCATAGCTCAAATTTTCCATTTCCCTGACAACCAAACCAATAAAATCAAAATGGTGCGGTGTGGCTTAGCGTGGAATGGATGGAATGGCATGACATGATGCTAAGGTTTGGTATGGTACGGTACGGTATGGCATCGCATTGGATCGTATGGCGTGTAGTAAGTGAGCCTTTTCTTGTTCTTCTAGATCGTAGGCAGGTATACATATATCTACATACGTTGTTCGACAGTAAAGTGTCTCTGTCTGAAGAAATGACAGAACTGAAATGGAAATCCCTTCACATTTTACGTTCCATCCCATTCAGAAACATGCTGAGTTAAAAGAAATGATCGCATCGGTCAAGTTCAGCTCGTCTCTATCACCACCACTACCACCACCACCACTACCTTTCCGAACAATCCTACTTACGTACTAGGTAGTGTTAGTGTAGGTGCCTTTACTGGCTATGCTATACAAGCACCATACCACTAGCAGACTACTGTCTGCAACGGAAAAGTACGGGAACAAATTGACCCCTATCAACATCCACTAAACAACGTTGTTACATCGAATGAATTTAATACCTCCCGCATTCCCTTTTATTTCGAGGTCTATATTTCATCCACAAGGGTCCAGAAAGTAATAGAATCAACTTGATACTACACGTACTGTACAAAATAAACTACCGAGTCGATAAAACAGGTAGAATTGGAAGCATACGACAGGCCACAAAGACACATTCTTTAGATTAAATTCTAGCAAATTATCAATTGTTGATACGGACGGCTCTCAGGACTTACAGATTACATTAGAGATGCGGTAGTAGTATGGACTTTGGTTCTAGAGCATACAGCTTTATCACGCAGATTAGTAGAAATGTGAAACTTTTTGAACCGAATAGATCAAAACAAAATGAACAGAGCTCATGTTTGTTCGATGACGATGACATTATGAAGTTGTAGCAATGAAAATCTGAAGACAACAAACGCGGAAATCTGAAGCATGAAAATACAAGGTTAAAAAATACAACCACCTACAGTGTTTATATCAGGGGAAAAGAAGCCTCCTTTGTCGTCAATCAATAGGAAAATCTGAATACCTTCCACAACCTCCACTTTCCCTGTTCTGTTTCCATAACGCCGAAACTCCGAATTCTAAAATTCCCGAAAAGTTTTTCTTGGAGAAGTTCACAGGAAACTTCAACATCACATCACATTACATTACACAGAAATCGACTCGGAGCAGAAGGAAGATCAGAGAAGAGCCGGGCAAACCTGTCTGTGTAGTAGACTTTAGACAGAGACAGCAAGTAAGTAAGAAGCATCCGCATCAGCATCAAGCATAAAGTAAAGTTTCAAAGTTGGAATTCGAATCGAACCACTACTACAACCAACTACCACACTGAGATCTCGACGTCGAACTTGCGTCTGGAAGACCCAGGACTCAAGACTCAAGACTTGAAGACTCGAGACAAGAGTGAAGAACACTTCTTCGAGTTCTGGTACTTCCTTCGTCAGCTACATTATTATAGGCTCAAACTTTTCATCTCCTTGAACTTCTAAAGCATTTGCCATTTGGAGAGAAACTTTAACGAGATCAGAAAACAAAATCCAATAAATCATCCGTCGGCAATATTGTCATGATAGACCGACCGGCCGTCGAACGTCTATACGAATCAAATAAAATCTTCCCATCTTGTATTCCTATATTTTAGGTTGACTGCCGACTGTTGCCTGCCGACTTCTCTTCTTCACTACTTGTGTTCCCTACAAATTAGCATGCGAATGTAAAAACAACCAGAAAAAAATCGAAACTAATCAAAACCCTGGTGTGAAAATACCTGTTAAACTACTCAGATATAGAAATTGTTAATTAAAAGTCTCAACAATTTTTTGATGGGATAAGTACTTAGAGAGAATCAGGAAATCAAAGGAA
Source organism: Ptenothrix huangshanensis (assembly GCA_036851915.1). Lineage (NCBI taxonomy): Eukaryota > Metazoa > Arthropoda > Collembola > Symphypleona > Dicyrtomidae > Ptenothrix > Ptenothrix huangshanensis. The sequence goes on along the minus strand of JAAXYX010001484.1, from coordinate 19,066 downwards.
ATCCTCTTTCTCTCTCTTCCTTATAATGACTCTTGTATAATAGTACGTACCTACTTCGCATTACTCTTATGCAAAGCAAACATATTGGAGAAGCGTTCGAAACTTGTAGGAGCTCAGAAAGTATGTTACAAGAACTTTGAGCTGATCGGTGCTTATTATATCACATCGGTTCTTGACTAAAAATCGATGCCATCGAGGTGAATTGGTAAAACGCCCAATTCATGAATAAACGTCAAATGAACAAATCCAACGAATATTATTTCTGTGTTAAGTGTTAACTACATACGGTCTCCTTTCCACACGTTCCTACTAATAAATTGATTACATGGAAACAAGTTTTCAAACTCATTTAAAATCAATTTAAGTAATAGTTTTTAAACGTCGTATACTTTACATCCCAAGTTCTCAATTATTTATGTATGTAGTTATAATTAACCATTTATGCACTTGCAACGGCACATCACAATAACACCATAGTATCAAACCAATCCAGGCAATACTTAAACGCTTCCAAAATATTTTTCACGAAAAAACAGGTCCGTGTACCCAATTGTCCAATTGTCTATGTATCTAAATACATTTTATACACAATTATTGCTTACAAGCAGTTTTTCTAAACTGTTGCTATCCCAACCTCTCAGATGTCCCCAGACCAAAACCAAGACCAAGAGAAAGACAAGGAGAACAACCCCTAAAACAAAAGCTACAAGAAAAGACAGCACAAATATCTGTATTCCGACTACACCAAAAGGTTTCGGATGTCAAAAGAAACCAAAAACCAGTGGAGAATACATGGTATACAGAACAGCCTGAAAGGAAATGTGGATGTGGATACATTACATTGGAAAAGCTCTTATAATTCAATCAAAGTTGGATAAGTAGTTGAAGAAATATGTACCTACCTACCTATCCATCTACCTCATAAACATGATGGTGATGGCGATGGTGATCATCATATCAGTCACAGCCAATGCGATACCTTCCTTGAAAGCATGATTATGATTACGAAGTGCAACCGTGCGGTGTTTTTAATTCGTAGTCGCTTGCTCTTGGTTTGGTCTGGCTTGGCTTGACTTGGCATGGCATGGTATTGTGTGGCATGGCTGAGCTTTGCTTTGCTTCTTACAAAGAGCAATCTCACAGCGTACATAAATGATTGTCTGTTTTCTGTTTCTCTCATTCATCCTCTACTCAGACAGGTATACTTTATCACCAGCAAACACAAGCACCATTAAAATGGGTTTCTGATAATACCACAATAATATCCAAATGGTACATTACATGGACACACATCGCACAGGTAGGATAGGATCGGCGTATACTAACAATAGGTATATAATTAATTCGTACACTACCAACTACCAACAACCTACGCAGACTATGGCATTCAACGTAACACGTAACATTAACAAGAACAAGCATCTTCACACCACATTTACAATGATAAGACAGACTGTGTCCCCCTATTTATGTAATGCACTTAATTACACCTTTTGAAAAGTATCATCACCATCCACAAAAACCAAAACCAAGACCAAGTCTAACGATAAAAATGTATGTACCTCTGTAGTGGATCGTTCTGTTCTGTTGTTTCTACTGTTTACGAATTAAATACCTCAATCCTCAATCCTAATTCTCATGATTCTTTCAAGATTAATTGAAAGACATAGAACTAATTACAAATTATGCAATTTTTGACTTTTACTCGGATGCATCATTACTTGGCTACTTACTACATACGTTGGTAGGTATGTATCTTGATTGTTCTCGTATAGCTGCCATTATCATTAGCATTATCATCAGTCAGTCATTGTTATAGATGCCTATAATTATTTGAAACACGTACACGTACAGGCAAACAAACTTGGACGTTATACTGTAATTAAAATATTGCAGGTAGGTATTATACGTCTGGTAATATGTATACACGGTAAAGATACTCGGTAGGAGATTGGATAGAAATCACAAAAGTTGAAAAGGAGAAAAAAAGTTCTCAAATCATAAAGTAATTTTTAATGTTTTTACAATGAACATGTGTAGCAAAATTTACATATGTAGTTAACAAATATGCACAACAGCTGTCTACACGTCTAGCAGTCCATATAATACAATACCCTCATACAAATACAGATATACAACTTCTAACTCAACTCTAAGTCCAATTCCAACCTTCACATTTACCGCACACCATCCATTATAGAGTTGTACTTGTTCTTGTTATTATTATGATACGAAACCAACAAGCGATTCGAAGCAAGTCGAAGTACAAGTACACGTAGAACTCTCTTTCAATATGCACGGGCATACACACATGAAATCATATCTTATGTAGATAAAGCTACTGAACACTGAAGTCAAGTTAAAGTAACGTTGGAAACATACCAATCTACTTCTACGTAGACTAGAATTATAGTAAGTGGAGAAACACAGTTAACGTTAGCAGAGAACGTGAACCAGTAGTAGGTACATAGGTACGTCAATACAAACACAACACAAATACAAATACAAGCCTCACTATCTGATATTAGATATATAAAAGTGAGATACAAAAATACACGGACGTGAGAACCAAGCAATTATAAATTGAGCAATGCAGTCGTATGTCTGTAGTTTCTGTAGTAGTGCCAGTAGTTACTGCGTTCCCTTCAGTAGTTTAGTGTAATGTAGCATAGTGTAATATAGTAGTGTGTAGTCAGTAGACTTTGGAGTTGTCGTGTCAAACTTCTTTCCGGCAAATTAAAAACTAAAGTCGAGTCGTTGCCTAACCTAATGGTAAGGCCAACCTTTTCAAGAAACGAAACGAAATGAAATGAAAGAAACGAGAAATCAAATGAAACTTGAACACTTAATGCTCAAGTTTAACATTTAATGGTTGCTGGTTGCTAGTTGCTAGTAGTCGTCGTCTCGTGTAGATTTACAACATCTTTTAGGCTTCATGGAACCAAAATTACATATTAAATTATCATTATCATTATTATCATCATTATCGTATAGGACGTAGTAGGTATAGGTAATTCATAGTTATATCAAAATATATGTATGCACGCATACAATTTATAGGAGCACAGGGGTCCTGGGTCCTGCATCAGATGAATCAGATCAGAGTCAGACATCGTGTAAAGATAGGTATGTAGGTTGCTTGTAAATGCAAAGTATTTAGCAATTTAGTATTTAGAATAACAGCAGAACAAGAACAGCATGTGTGGCCATGAATGAAGGTATTACCAGCCATAGTTCTAGTCGATTCTAATACATTGGGGACTAGTTGACTAGTACCTCAAATTCTACAACTACTTCATATAGGTAATAATAATATATCACATCACCACATCGCAATTTCGCATCGCATCGTAACGTAAAGTAAAGTAACGTAACGTACAGCATCACATTGCATTGCATCGCATCGGATCGCATCGTCGAAGTGGAAGCCAATGAAACCCTGAAGACTGAGCACATGAAACATTGATATGAAAAACTAATACTAATCCTCCATGCTACATCAACATCAACATCATTTATCAATTAATTAATTGAATTAAAAATTTCTTGTCTTCCCTAATGTCCTAAAGTTCGAACAATATTTCATGTTCATGTTCATCCTTTAATGCTTGCCTGTGTAATATTATCAAGGAGTTTGTTTGTACTCTAGTACATCCCGCATACTCCCATCCCATCTAATCTAACCAGAACCAAATAACCAAACAACCAAACAACCAAGAACCAACAAGAACAACCAAAACCAAGTACCTACCACTACACAGTACTACGTAGTATTCGTCATTCCTAATCAGAAATCGTAATCGTAGTGTAATAAAATCGTATCCTATACAGTATGCTGTACAAACTACTCAAGATTCTTCATTCAACATTCCAGGCAGATAAGCCATAAAATAAATCATCTTACCGAAACATAAGATCCAACTTTTAATCCAACAAAATATAATGTTTATCTCTTTGATTTTTTTTCTTCCTTGCTTTCTTGCTTCTCGTCCAATGTTCACAAAACAGAATTGAAGTGAAATATCAATTCAAATACTACTGATCGTGAATCGTATTTCACTGCAAACAAACTTTTTTTTCATCTGTGATTGTTGTAACAAGTTGAAGTTGTACATGGACTTTTGTTTCGATTATTTTCACTTGTACGACTTGGAAAGATAATCAAATGACTATGACTTGTTATGAATTTGTTATTCGAAAAATCACACTCGAATCACATAAGATTTTTCCAACTTGAAACTTGAAATCGAGCAATTTGTCAACAATCAAACATACATCAAACGATCAGCAGGTTAGATTTGTTTACACTAACCAACCAACAACCAAGATCAACAACTCAATCCACGTAGAACTTTTTCAATTCGATCGCAACTTTTCAACTTGGCCAAATCACACAAGCACACACCAATGACTAAAGTATCCTTACAATTTCAATTTCAATGTTGAATGTTGATCGAATTTTCAATTTCCAAATTTACTGGATAATTTACGGCCACTGAGAGCTATCTGGAACTGATATCCAACCGTAGATTTGTTCACACAGACTGGAAAGATTGACGGTGCAGTGTAATTATTTAAATATATTATCGGTTGTCGGTGATCAATTGTCAATTGTCAAGCTTGAATGTTGAAGGATGATCGGTAGTTTTGTGAAAGGTGATTAGTAATAATTGCAACGAGAACGATGACGATTAGAACAGGAGGAGGATGATGCACCACACGATACAATACAATACAACATATAATAATCGAATGCAATGCACGCGATATAAACCATGTATGAATTACCTCCGACGTGATATCGCTTCGAGTCCGAGTCAAATATTTAGACGTCAGACACAACAAAAAAGTTGACAACTAATGTATCGTTATCGTTGTTAGTCTTTCCTCGTTAATTACTGTAACAGTAAGAACAAGTGTATGAAGATGCTGATGTTGCTGAAATTGAACAGCTCTTTAAATGTTCAACAACCAAATTGACTTGACTGGACTGTCGTTTTAAATTGTTACTGTTGTACGTTTAAGTCTTCCCACCTGACTCTCTCTCTCTCTCTCTCTTGATCACATATGAGACTGAGGAGTCCACTTTAGCATTTAAACTTTAACGTGTTTCTTTGCTTTAAAGCTGAGCAATTCGAATCGAATCCTGTACGTTGAACACTGACTACGAGACGATGATCAATGATCAATCCAATAATGATTACTGAATGTTGTCCAACTGACTGAGCCGTGAGCTGAGCACTATAATATTAATTCTGACAATATCAACTAACTACATGTATTTTTGGATAATGACATATAATATTATAGGATTATATACTGTGTGTGTAGAGCGTACTGTACGGTAATACTAGTAGTAGGTATGTGGACTGTAGTGTCTACCTTGCGACTGCAGACCGTAGACTGTACTGTAGTGTAGACGGTCGACTTGATGTAGTAGTTGTAGTTGGTAGCTCGTAGTTGGGTTGCTAGTATCTCTGTACTGGTATTACCTTAGGTAAGTAAGTAGTATGTATCGGAAAGTTGAAATGATTTTGCCTGAGTTTATGTAGCTAAATGCTAACAAGAAGGAGTCCAACTAATGTTGGATTATGTGGAGACCAAGCATACGATAAGGACTACGATGTACGAGGTAGCGCAATTGCCCACTCTTTTCACCACGGCCACTAATCACTTGAATCACTAATTGGCGATGCGATGGGTTTGACTGTGAAAACAATGTTAATCGTCGGGAGCAATGCTGAATGCCCCCAACCAACACCAATTGTAAATGTGACTGATCACAAAAGTGTCTACTTCACGAAGGTGGTAGGTACCATGGTTTGCTTTCCTTTCCTTGCCTTTCCTTTCCTATGGTTTCCTATCCCATACCATTGCTACTGCTAGGTAGATACTCTTTTTCCTATTCCTATCCCACTACGTCTACTTCATACTGTAGACAGAGCAGATTCGTAGAATGTACAAGTAGAATGTAGATGGTTGGGTCTTGGTCTTGGCTTTGGCTTTGGCTATGGCTTTGGCTTCACTTGGTCTTTCGGCAAGGAAAGAGAGGTAGGTAGATACTTTAGATTTACTCTGTACTTCACATGGGTAGGCATGGGTAAAAGGCACAAGTAGATGGAGAAGCAGTAGATACATACATACATATGTATTCACGTACATTCATATATGCATCACCATTCCATTATACATATCCTCTTCTCTTCTATATTCTATATGGTGGGTCTCGTTCTCGTCTCAAGTCTCTCAATCTCTTTTTCCTTTTCCCTTTAATACTGCACTACTGCACAATATACTTTACCTCTACCAGGCTCCCATCTCTTCACCACAAGGCTCTATTTTTTCGAAGAAGATTGTACATTGGCTATTCCAAACATGAACATGAACATCATAGCATCACCACAGTGGTTCTGGTTCTGGCTTTGGTATTCTGGCACTGGCAATGGTACTGGCAATGGTACTGGCAATGGTACTGGCAATGCTACTGGCACTGGCACTGGCACTGGCACTCACTCTGCATTGAGTCGAAGCCGAGTATACCAGTTGGAATTGCAATTGGAGTTTAGGAGGAACGATGAGAAGAGAGCCAGAGCAGAGCCAGAGCCAGAGCCAGTGCCAGAGCCAGCCATCCAGCACAAGTTGAAGCCAAGTATTTGGACGAACCTACAAGCTGATGCCGATACGAGTCGGTACAGTCGACACTCAGATATCACAACATACATACAGAGCGAAGATGATATTATGGAAGCAAAGGGGTATATAACCAGGTAGGCAGTGTATTTTATTTCACATGCACTCAGTGTGTACATTACAGGAGTAAAGGCAAAGGCAAAAGCAAAGGCAGAAGTAAAGTAAAGCAAAAGCCCTCCTTCTCCTTTACTTTACTTTGGGCTTAGTTAGACCCGTTTCTCCTTCACTCGCCTCATACTCGTCTTCTGCTCTCGACGCAACGCTTGGCCAGGCCAGGCCATTGTACAGTGCGCTTTGACTATGCAGTATATTTATGTAGAGTGTCTGTCGTGTGCGTTTAATAAAATACTACGTACCTACTTTAAGTGCAAGAGTAGAGTAGAGCTCCAGCGTTAGTATGTACATAGATAGATAGACACGCAGACATGATGTAGACAGTTAGACAGAACCGATTCCATCCTATCCTCTCCGTACTCTCTTACTTATACTCTACCCTATTCTTTGACTATATGTATTCTCTGGTTCTAGTTCTGACTTACTATATGACTACTCTTTTGCCGCTCCTATGTATTTCATTTTATTAACAAGGTGGAAAGCACAAGCAGTCGTCGTCTTTTATTCCGATGGGTTTCCTATTCCTTTTGAGATGGTAGGTAGTATGTATATGATGTGTGTATATCCATAGCTTTTAGCTGTACACACACATACACACATACACACACACTCACTCAGGTCTTTTAGCTTGACTAGCTGTCTGACTGTGTACAGTGTGCTTATGGATAGTTGGATTGGGATAGTATGGACGATGGGGTATGGTATGGAATCAAATGGAATGGGGCATGGACGGATGGATCGTGTGTGCGTGTGCGGATGGATGCTGTTCTCTTCTCATATTATATTATGTACAGAAAAACAGAATATGTACCTACCAAGGTACCACAGGCACAGGCCAGGGCTGTTCACTGTCTCTCTTTCTGTTTCTCTTCTCTTGTGTTCTTCATGTGCTCAAATAGACGATGGGATGACGAGAAGGATATTTGGTGTGTGCATATGCACTATGTACAATTGTGTTTATAATAGCACCAGGCCAGGCCAGGTTTAATATGAGATGCCATGCCATGCCATGCAGTCATTTTCATTGCTGCGTTTACATATAAAAATATATTGGTCTGTGTACGTTAGCGTCAACGTTAGAGCGTTGATACATAGGCGAAGGTATATAAATATCTTTTTACTGATAGCATAATGGAAACTTTTCAATGTACCCATAATACACTGATGTGAGTTCTGTTCTACTGCTCACTGCTCGCTCTTTCGTATTACTTGTGTAGCTGAAGAGTGCCGTACATACCTATATAATGTAGGTACGTTGATATTATGTTATTACTCTGTCTGTCTACGTCTCTGTGCCTGGTCTGTTCTGTGCTCTGTGTGTGTGTGGAAGTGGATGTGGATTGTGGATGAGGACGTGGAAAAAGGTTGATGGTTAAACTGTGTATAGGATAGTACAGTATGGATATGATAAGGTAGACTGTGGCAGAAGAGAACAACCCAGCACTGGCATGAGTATTGTATCGTATCGTATGGAATGGAATGGAATGGTATAGATTGGATGGGGTTGGCTACGGCTATGGCTGTGGCTGTGGATAAGGAGCATTTGAGTATTGTATACAGCATAGGTACTAGACTAGGCTGTAGGTAGTAGTCGTAGTAGGTACTAATAGTTTCATTTTGGTGGTATCTATCTTTTTGGTGAGGACACATGAAGGTACATACGAACTGCTTCGACTGTATGCACTCTAGGGCTGGTTCTGGTTCTGGTCTGGTTCTGGTAGTGGTATGAACATGTACTCGAATCCAATACTGAACATTAACATCCAGAGCTCCGAAAGCCTGCAAAGGAAGGCAAAGGCAAATGCAAAGCCAGAACCTACATGGTGTGTACATACGATATGAGAGCTGAAGGAAGGAACGACGCTGCCGACACCACACAACACACAAGGAATATTATAAAGGTTTTTAGGCTCAAAGCAGGGAAGCTTGCAAGTATTTTCCATCGATCCACCTTACTCTCTATGAGCGTACATGGTGTTGAAGATTGGAAATCTACCAGCAATCTCTCGCTTCTCTTTCTCTCGTTCTCTTACTAGTTACCAGAGTCCCAGTCTTTCAGTCTTCTTCATACAGTCCTAGTCCAAGTCCAAGCACAGGCCTATGTCTATGCCCATGGTATGGTATGGTATGGTATGGTATGGTATGGTATGGTATGGTATGGTATGGTATGGTAAAGGATGGCAATGGTATGGCATGGTGTGGTATGTATTTACGTGAGAGCACAAAATGAAGCTGGCTGATGCTGATGGGATGTGTAGGTAGGTAGGTTTGGTCGGGAGGTAAGAATAGGTAGGTAGGTAGGTACTTATTATGTACCTCCTAGGATTTCCATTTGCTTGCAGTACGAGTCCACAGTCTACGAGACGAGTGCTTTGATAGTCTGTGCTCTGCTGTTCTGTGCTGGTGCTGGGTTTACCTAGGTACGTACTTATACATAGGTACGACTGTACGCTTAGGGTAAAACATAGTGTAGACCGTCGACTGTGTGTGTACAGTGCCTCAGTGCCTGTGACTCTAGTATATTTTAACTACAGACACAGGCTTTGCTCTGCTCTATTCTGTAAAGCTGTAGACTGTAGACAGTTGAGTGGTGGTCGTAGTCGTAGTCGTTGTCATACTGAGCAGTGCTCTTTCCTGTGGGATGTGACTGTACATACGCAGATAAAATATAAGATCCTGTATGTACATGCACTCAATGGGATTCCTCCACCATTTTCCACGCAAGGCAAGGCAAGGCAAAGTAAAGCAAAGCAAGAGAGGCAATACTATTCTATTCTATGCTATGCTATACTATACTATGCTAGGCAAAGGCAAGGCCAGAACTCATAAGAGAAGAGAAGAGACGCGACAAGAGAGCCCAAAAGGATGAAGGCAAAATGCATGTAAAAAGGAGGAAAGGGAGACCCTTTTGCTTTTATGTAGTTATTGCCTGCCTTTACTTTATACTTTACTTTACATTACCAAACCATCTTCTACATTTCTACGTTTCCACCACAGTGCCTTACCTATAGGCAGTCGGTTCACAAACAAGACTTACTTGCAACTACAGATACAACTACACGAGAGTTGGAGAGAATGAGACGGGAACCGAAACCGAGTAACTTTGCATTACATCGCGCATCGGGAGGAGAAGAACAAGAACAAGCCAAGTCAGACCATGCCATGCCATGCCATGCTATCCCATCGCATCCCATACTTATGATGTTGTTGTATTGCCATGCCATACCATATCCTCCGTATTTCCTATCCTATGCTTTTTAGCTGTTTCGCTCTCACTAAAAGTTCTCTCGCTGTACTTTAACTTGCCTTTGGTTTCACTCGGCTCAACTGCACAAGATACGATATGCCACCATGGGATAGGATGGGATGGGATGGGATAGGATAGGAAGGATCCTCTATTTCCTTTCCATTCCATATAACAAAGCAACTTGTATGGATCCAGTTCCATCCATCCAGCACTCTCCATCTATGCCAGGGTACAGTGCTTATGCTTAGTTTCACTTTTTCACTTTTCTACATCGTCGAGGCTGGTCTCGTTCTTGTTCTTGCTCTTGTTCTTGCCTTTGCTTTTGGACCTACTCTGACTCTGGTTCTGGTCCTGGTTCTGGCTCTAGTTCTTGTTGGTGCAATATGTATCGTAATGGAATGGAATGGTTTGAATGAGCCTTTGGAACACCGTACCGAAACTTGGTCTATGATTTTGACTATGGCTATAAGACTAGACTATGGTTTTGGCTTTGGCTTTGGCTTTACGTTTCCCTTTCCTCCTTCCTTTTGCCTCTGTATATCTCATGTTTCTGTTTTCCAGTTTCTCTACGTCTTCTCTCGTTGGATTTGGAGTTTGAGCGAAGTAGGAAACAACTCCAACTCCAACTCCTGGACGACCTCAACGACTTTCGGCAAAGTAGAAGGAGGGAGAGAAAGAGAGTGAGTGCAGAGTACATGCCACGTCCAAGAGAGACAAGGATATTATGGAGAGAAAGAGAGAAGTAGGGAGAGATCTAGATATTACATTCGTTGGTTCGTTGGATATGGATAGAGCTGAAAATGCTTGCAATGGTAATCATACTGATATATTATTCTGTCTCCCGTTTCCTCCGTTTCACACACAAATACACAAGACCAAGACCAAACACATTTATGCCCATGTACATAATCTTTTGTAACATTTACACAGGCATTACTATTACTGTGTGCAATATGCTCTCTTACTCCAACTTCCAAGGCAACAGTCCTTCCACACTGAAAGTGTACGTAGAGGAACCTACATTACCCGAAAGTACGGCACGTCCTATAGGAAAGGGGCATTCATATTCATGTGGGTATGAGCATTTGCAGTGGGAAGGAAGGTAACTGTATGTACTTATGTACCCCGTACGCCTTCAATGCTATCAGTACTTTACTCTTTCATTGCTTTGGGTCCTAGCCTGGCACTGGTTCTCGTGCTGGTCCTAGTCCTGGTACTGGTACTGGTACTGGTCCTGGTCCTGGTCCTGGTTCTGGTTCTGGTCTTGGTATCGGTCTTCTTAGTTTAATGTTGGGTGTGTGTGTTTGTTCTGAATTGTGCTGAAGAGCGTCAAAAGCTGATCCGAATCCGAATGCCGAATGCATGGCTGCCTAATGCCGAATAGGATGTGAACTGAGCTCTTCGTGTTACTGTAACTGTTATGCTCTTCGTCAGTTCGGTTGTTAGTTGTTTGTCTCGTTATATAGATACGAGTGTGACTGCATTTGAGTATAGACTATTATTGGTATTGGTGTAGTTACAGATATGTCTATACGTAGTTAACGATTTAGAGATTTCACTGGCATAAGGGAATGGGTCTGGGTCTTGGTCTTGGTCTTGGTCTGGACCTGGACCTGGACTGGTTACTGCTTACTGCACAGCCACAGCCATAGCCATAGTCAAGTTCTGGCCATGGATACGGATACGTTAGAGGCCCCAGCATATGTAATGTACCTCCCTAGGTATGTAATGTGGGTATTTGCATTATATATTTAGTAAAAGGTGGATGTCTGCATACATGTTGGTCTATATGTCCATGGTGTAGAGGCCCCAGCATATGTAATGTACCTCCCTAGGTATGTAATGTGGGTATTTGCATTATATATTTAGTAAAAGGTGGATGTCTGCATACATGTTGGTCTATATGTCCATGGGTTGGTGTTGGTATTGGTATTGGTGTTGGTGTTGGTGTAGGTAGTAGGCTGAAGGTACACGATATTCGTTTATTTTAAGGGTAGACAGAGTGGAAATTCAAAGAATTTCCCACCAGATAAGGATTTACAGAGCTTTTAAGCTTCATGCAAGCCTTCAGACTATTTTGTATTCGCTATTCCTTAGATACGTAGATAGATTGTATTGCATTGTACTGTACTGTGCTGTACTGTACTGTACGGCATGGAGTCGTATGGTATAGTGTGTGGATGTATGTACCTAAGTGCTCCGTGCCATGATGAGTGTTGTGTTGTGACTGGGTACTGTAGGTAGGCACGTAGGTTAGAGATGTATGTACACGTAGGCAGTTTAGTTTTAGTAGTTTGTCCTATTCTGTACTCGATGATATTATCCCCCTCTCTTGCCTGCTGACTCTCCTGACTCTGACTCCATACGGTGTGGCTCTTGTTTTCGAGGTGTAATTCAGTGTGTACTTATGCGCAAAAGAAGGATGATGCATTACCGCCCCATACGTGTCTTTCATCCATGTACTTTACCCACTCTATCAAATACCTAGAATATAATGCTCACACTATGGTTAGATGGTTAGGGCTCACGGCTCCACTAGAGAATATCAGGAGAGCGGAGCAGAATGGAAGAGAAGAAGAGTAGAGAATAGAATGCATACGTACGTAGGTACTCTTCCTGAACAAATCTCGATCTCGGGTACCTACTCGTTCTCGTTCTCGTCCTCCGCACTCGGGCTCACCTCAAACTCAAACTCCAACTCCAACTCCAACTTTGCTGGCTCTGCTCTCACTCTGCTCTTCTTCGGATCTTATACGTGTTCTTAAGTATGTCTCTAAGTTGTGTGGCATGGCATAGCATAGCACTGACTGCGACTGCATAGAATAGCAAAGTATGGCTATGGCATAGCACGGCTTGGCTTGGTTTGGCTTGACTTGACTGTGACTTTGGCTTTGGATTATTTGTTATTGCTTATAGAGCCACTATATCTTTAATGCATAAGACATAATATGCTACTACCGTATTCTTTATATTGTCTTCCATATATATTAGTAGCACAACTACAACTGAAACTGAAGGAGTTATATATGTACCTATTTATATACTCTGCTCTGCTGCAATATACATAGAATGGAAGAAGCTTTTCTCCACGGAAAATAAGTATGAAGTGCGTATGAGACGACTAGGAATAGGAGAAATAGGAGAATAGAAGGACACCACTGAGCATTAATCTCTTTTGAAGTAATAAGCTGTACTTACTGATGCTCACGGAACGACTCCACTTCCACTCCTTCAAATACAAATACAAATCCAAATCGACTGTCAAGACAAGTCAATGTAAGGCAGTGTAATGCAAGGCAACGTAAGGCAAGGCAAGGCAACGTAAGGCAACGCAAGTCAATGCATGGCTTTAGTTCTATTCACACAACGACAACGACATCAAAATCGACAACGAGAACGAATGCGACAACGACAACGACAACGACAGCAAGAACCAGACCTAGAACCAGAACGACATTCATATGGTTTCCCATTTTTATTTTTTCCCCTAGTTTTCCCAACAAATACATACGAAGGTAGCTTTTACCATTTGATTATACATCATGTTTACACCTATTCATAGGTATACATACCTATGTAATCACGACTTTAACTCCGACTCCTCTCCACTTATTTATACTTCCCTAGAATACTGAATACTGAATACAGATTTGAATGGACCGATGGGGGTCTTAAATATCTGTTTCTGTTTCTGCCGGAGTACGTGGAGACGATTACGTTTGTGGATTGCTGGAAAATGTAAATAGTACAGGATACAATGCAATCCAATGAAATACAAATAGTTCATCCATAAGTGCTTCTATTGCATTGTATTGTGTAGACCTATCTATGTATATATGTACGTAGGACTTACTCGACCTAAGCTGTGATTATCAAACTTTCAGATTCCGACTCGAGCAGATTATATTATTACACTAGCACTAGCACTATATTTTTTACTATGAATACCTAATACCTCGGTATAGTGACTAACTGCTTGAAATCAATTCGATTGGATTGGATTAAATTAGCCCACCTTTATTATGTCATTGGATTGGGCTCTGGATTGTTGATACTGTTCCTGATACAGAGGCGAGATAAAAGATTACAATTACAATTACTATTACAAGATTCTATGTAAACATTCATATTCTTATGTATGTATTTTCGAGTATTTTTATAGTCAGAACCAGAACCAGAATCAGAATCAGACCCAGAACAAGAAATAGAACTAGAACTAGTAGAACTAGAACCAGAACAAGAACCTATACCTTGAATGTAATTATTATATAGAAGTGATTGAGATTAAGGTGGACTATTTCAGATTCGTATTTCGTGTCTATATAAAGGGAGAAGGCGAATGTCAGAATGATGAATGACGAATAGGCTTTCATTGCTCCAGGATGTATATCTGCCATGGCTACGCTATACTTTCAGTTTCAGCTTTCATGGCAATTCTATTCTTGCGGATTCCGTTGTACTTGATTCCGTATTTAGTGGACACGCTATGCCACCAGCCACCACATATGATTTAGTGTACGGGAGTGCTTGCGAGGAAAAGTGCAATGTGCAAACCATATGATTGGCAAAGCATGCAAATGCAATTTGCATATTCTATCGTATCTTTATTATCGTAATCACCCACACTGTAAAAACTGGACATTCTTAAAATACGCTCTAAAAAGCTTTTCTTAAGTGCCAAAAATTAAGAATTATACACAATTAGGATGCATCTGAAGTGTGGTTTCAATAACGCATCTTGGGCAGTAAGATGCTGAGTAGATGCATTTGTTATAAGCTTAAGATGGGCTTGAGATGCATCCTTGCTGAATTTATAATTATAAAAATTAGAATTAACTTTTAAGGCATTTAGATGCATCAGTTTTGACCGGGTACCGATGTCGATAGCAATGCAGTGCAAAAACCAAGGAAAGGTAGGTAGTACCTACTGGGCTAAAAGAAGTTTGTTAATATAAATGTGAAGGATATACAAATAGTACAATGGAAAATGGAATGGACTGGCTTGGCTTGGCTTGGCTTGGCTTGACTTGACTTGACTTGGAATGGCCTGGTTGTAGTAGTTGCCGTACCCGTGCCGGTTGATAGAATATGATGGTGCGGTGAAATGATTTGATTTATAGGTGCAGTACTAGGAGTACACAGCAATTTATCATATCGTTCTATCTATGCTGAATGCTGAATTGAAATTGAAGGGAAATTGTGGCAAATGTGAAGCATGCAAGGAATGGTGTAGGTAGGGATAGAGGTACATGTACATAGGTAGGTGGATTTTCTATTGGATTGGTATTGGTATTAGTATTGATGGTGATGGTGATGTTGATGTTGGATTGAGGGAGCGAGTAATATCCAGTAATAATAATGTCTCGTCTAATCGTATTGTATGGCATCATGTCGTATCGAATGGTAATCTATACTCTTACTGTTACTCTCACTGTATAACG
Organism: Ptenothrix huangshanensis; assembly: GCA_036851915.1. Lineage (NCBI taxonomy): Eukaryota > Metazoa > Arthropoda > Collembola > Symphypleona > Dicyrtomidae > Ptenothrix > Ptenothrix huangshanensis. Next base: position 3,574 of record JAAXYX010001484.1, on the reverse strand, counting down.
AGACGCACTGAAAGATAGACTGACGAAATAAGAAAAATTGGAATACATAAGTAGCAGTATTAGCAGCACCAACACCAGGCCCACCACCGTACCACCACCAGCACCAACACCAGCTCGCGTGTAGTCTACCTTTTAGCCTGGCTTGGCTTGGTTTGGCTTGGCATGGCATGGTATGGCATGGCTTGGCATGGCCTGGTATGGGTTGGTCTGAAGTTGACTGTATCTTTCCACAGGAGCGTATAAACTACTTACTTAGTTAGTTACTACTTGGTTGTTCTTGTTCTTGTTGGTGTTGGTAGTTTACACAAGTAATAAAAAAGATTTGACGTATTGATAGGTATCGTTTTAAAGCTCATTAATTCGCTTAGAAAAATGGAATCAGAAGAAATCATTACTAACGATAACGACAGGTTAGGCAGGTACACTATCAGTCTATCAGCAGCATCGGCATCAGGGAAAAGGTTAGGTGCATATATTGTATATGGATATAGATATAATTAGGTATGGATGCTCTGAGTCAGTATTCACTTTTCAGGATTGTAGAATCAGAATCCATACTTACACCATATTATACTGCCGGGGTCTATGCTTCCCCCATTGCACAGCTGTACATAGAATACCGAGACCGAGATACTAGGTATTATGCAGAATTACTTTAGTAGTAATCTAAGGTAAAAAAGGAAAAAAAAGTATTTAATTTAGTCGGTAGAATAATAAAAGAATTTAAAGTGCCTTATTAACAGGCTGTTGGTATGAAAAACGTGAGGCTAATGTATAGAATTTTGATGTTGAGGCGTGCGGGTGTATGCACATAAATGGTACGTTTATGGAACAAGTCAAAAGTTGAAACGAGTTTTTTCCCTTCATCATCATCATCATCATCATCATCATCATCATCGTCATCATCCTCATCCTCATCCTTATCCTTATCCCTATCCCCATCCTCATGATCATCAGAGGCATAGGAATATCACATCACATCGTAGAACTGTATGGTATAGGTTAGTCTTATAGTTAGTACAGCACCAAAACCAAGACAGTCTGTGCTCTTCAGAACTCACATCTCAAACTCGGCTCGTACTTTGTTCTTCTTTCCTTCGTCATCCTCGTCGTCGTCGTCGTCTTCTTCTTCAACCTCGTTCTCGTTCTCGCCCTCGTCGTCAGATTTAGTTTTAGTTTCAGAATCTAAGGAGCTACGTACTCCACTAGCATAAATATAAATATGAATGCAAAAATGAATGGGAATGGAAGGATATTATTATACTGTGCTGCATGGTATGGCATGGCATGGCTTGGCCTGGCCTGCATGGTGTAAGTATAGATGGATGTAGACATTACATTTCTTGTCGCTGTCGTCTTGTCTTGGCATCGTATGGCATGGCATAGCATGGCATGGAATGGCATAGCTTGGCTTTGAGTTTATTCGCTCTTTTTCTCCTAAAATCGTATCTCTTTGCTTTGTGCCTTCAGTTGAGACTTTAAGTTGTGACTCTTTATTTTTCTTTCTTCACAACTTCAACTTTTTGAGTCGGCTGCTGTGCTGCTAACTTGTGCTGAGTTGAGTTGTGTTCGGCCGAGTTGCTTTGAGTTGAGTTGAGTTGAGTGAGTTGAGCGTATGACTATTATCTCCGTGTATGAGGACGGAGAGGATGTGACTGTTTGTCTTTGCTTTTCTCTTGCTTTGCTTTTAGTGTTTATACATGGTTATGGTTCATGGTCTGGTATAATTCTATATGGACATTAGGTAGGGTAGGTTGGTGTAGATTCAAGATTGTATTGTAGTCGAATGTAGGTACTCTATAATAATATAGTTATGAGCATTTGTAAGTCTGTAGTTCTGTACTTGTATTTGTATTTGTATTTGAATTCATATGTACATATGTGTATGTGTAATCAGGTACTCGTCATATCTATGTACCTATAGGTATGTATATTGGGGTATGATGTAGCACCGTGTAGCATTGTACAGGATAGAGGAGCATAAGGCTACGTTACGGTTTATGGTCATGGTTTAGATATAAATTGTGCCCAAAAGATATTTTATTTATTATGGTTTTTATTTACTATTAGAATTAGTCTGTAGTAGTCAGTCCTGTCTTGTCCTGTCTTACACTCGTACGGTTAGTTGTCTTCTGGTGCTTTATGTCTTTAGTCGTACAATAAATCTTCCTAATACTTACTCTTCATCTTCATTCTTTATACATATAGACACATAGTATATAATGGGATATACATAGGGCATATCTATAATAATACGTGTATATGTACCACCCTTTGTGCCTGTGCAATAATCCGTATACATTGATGCCTATGCAATATCAATTCAATATTTATTAAGCAAAATGCTTATGCACGATCATGCGTATGCCTACTGTTGCAGCGTAAGTGGAATGTAATATAATCTATTGCACTACACTTATGTATACCCCACAGATTTTCTGTTTTATGAAGATATACAGTATCGTCTGGCAGCAGCAGTTGGAGTACAAGTAGACAGACGATAGGACAAAAGTCGTAGGCATAGTAGTGACAACTTGTACATAATAAGCATGTCTTCGTCTTCAAGGATGAAATGAAAACATGAAAAGAAATGACAGATGATCCTTTGTGATATCTCTGAATTTGTCTCTCTCTCTCACAGTCTCTGTCTCTCTCGCGCTCTCAGCTTGTCTTTAGTTTCAATTTGAATTCGAGTATTCGAGGGGGTCTTTAATTTATGGGAATTCATGAATACAGATAAACACATTTAATCATTATCATTATCATTTTGTATGCATATCCTTTTTATCCTTTGGTTCCTTATCTTCTCTCTGCACTGCATATACCATTCCAAGTATCCTCCATGGAAAGCATGTACAGTATGAATGTTAAAGTGAAGATGAATCCTGTGCAGTTTTTTTCCTTGCTACTAATATTGGATTGAATTGGATTGGAGTGGAGTGGAATGGAATGGAATGGATTGAGTTGACGCTGTTGCTGTTGCTATTGCTATTGCTATTTTGCCATTGCATTGGATTGGATTGCTATTTGTGATCACGTTGTCTTTGTCCTGTCAGCAGGTTTCCTATGCGAGAGGCGTGCAGACACAGGTACAGCTTGTTAGTAAGTGGTTGATATTAGTTTTGGTATATTGCCTAGCTTAGTTCGGCTTGACTGATTGTATCCTATTGTATTGTACTGTACCGAGAGACGTTTATTGTGGATTCCGGTCTAATTATGCGTGTGGTGTAGGTACAGGTACAAGTGGAGGCGAGTGGAACATGAAATGAAAACGGAAAATTCGACGACATATGTTCTCTTAAATTGGATTCCATTTGGAATTGATGCTGTTCTGTGTGCTGCTTAGATTTTGAATTATTGTTGAATCCGCATCCTTTCCAGGTCCAGGTCCAGGTCCAAAACCAGGGCTAGGACTAGGACTAGGACGAGAACGAGGATACGTTTGAGGTCGAGGACGAGGACGAGGACCAAGTCCAGTAATATAGTAACAGTACCAGCCAAGATTCATACTCAATATTGTATATGAAAGTAGGAGCAGGGAATGGCCATCAGATTGGGATTATATGATTGTGAT
>JAAXYX010001483.1:0-22794 GCA_036851915.1 Ptenothrix huangshanensis | reverse complement strand
TATTTTAAGCTAACTTACGTTTAATCATTGAAATAATGTGATTTGTGCACATTTAGACTTTCGGGTGGGTAGTGAAGGTGTTTGCTACTACTATATGCGCATTTGTATGCCTTGGCATTAGTTCATGTTGGGTATACTGGGCATTTTTGGGCGTAAAATCTAGGTAACTAAAACTATCATACATATTTTATTATAATATAATATAATATAATATAATATATAATGTAATATATAGCAATATAGCTATGAATAAATTAATACCTAGGTATTAGAATAATGTCTAGTAAATAATTGTGTAATTCCTGTGTACTGTAGTTGGCTTCTGGCAGCCAGAGATGCATACTCTGTACGGTTTAGTCACTACTTTGTTGCATTTGTGTCCGAGGCGACATGTGTTTTGTCTGGATTTTACGGGACTGACGAACTGCTTATGAACATTGAGGTGACAAAACCATGGAAAATTGAGATGCCAAGATCCTTAGTTGAAGTTGTTGTGTACTGGAATCAGCCTATGCACCAGTGGCTAAAAATTCGTGAGTACATTTTTTATTTTTTGGTTCAATTTTATGCTTTGCTTTGAAGTATTTAGTGCATAAAAAAATAAAAACATTGATTTCTGGGTTGTAGATATTTTCCGGGCAGCTAAAAGGCATGGCTATATGTTGAGAATCATATTGACGTTTTTTGTCAGTTCACTCCTCCATGGCCTCAATTTTTCCTTGTCTATGGTTCTTCTTTCCCTGGGCTTCTACACTTACGTGGAACATAATTTAAGAGAAAAATTGGCCTCCATTTTCGATGCGTGTATTAATAGTCGTCATTGCCCTCAAGGTTGCAAACATGCGTTTAAGTCAACTCATGTTGCAGTTATACTTCTTAACTTCACTTTTAGTGTTTTGGCATATTTTCATTTGGCGTACCTTGGGGTAATGATGGACAAAAAACATGACGATACAACTGTATTCGCTGATGGGATACTTCAGCAGCTGTCTAGTTGGAGTAAATTAGGCTACATGAGTCACTGGATTGTTTTAATCACGTATGTTTTTTCAGTTGTAATTTAGTATTGTACTGGAAATGTAATTAGTAATTAACTTTCACGTCTTTACAAATTCGCCATATTATTTGATCTCCTGCAAGTAGGCAAGAATATTTTGTTCATTACTGTTAATAACACTTAATGCATAAGAACAGTTTATTTTTCCCGGAAGAGCTTGGGTACGTATTTTAAACAGTATAGTAATCTTTAATATCCACGCGACACTCTTTGGATTGGATGTGCTTTCGAATTGTATTTTTGGAACATTTAAATTATTATTGCAATAGCCGTTGTAGCGGACTGAGAACGTATAGCTTGTAACGGATGTGTTGAGATATACCGTATAGATCTTTGACTACAACATGTGTTGTTAGCATAACTAGAATTTTCTATTCTATGATGTCCAGTTGTGTTTATAAATCCAGTTATTCGAGTTCGCATGCTTTTTGTACTCCCTGACTTTTAAATAAATAAATCACTATTGCTCTTGAAACACTCCAGACGAGCCCAATGTTGATTAATGGAGTTGAAGCTTTCTCCTTGAGAGCTGAGAACTAACTTTGTAGCATGAATTGCAATAATAGCATTCGATGGAAAGTTATGATGCGCGATGAAAAGAAAACACGATAGAGTATGGGATTAATTTGTATTTAGGATCAACGTTTCGTGAAGTATTCAGTGTGAATTGCATTCAAGATGTGCATTGGACTAGAAAGGATTTATTTATTTCCATCTCATACAAACATTGTAGTCCCAGTGATACGATTTGTGCCACACACACAACCACTGTAGACGTTTTACATATTGAGACGTCATTTTAAATTGAACGTGAGGCATAATTACTCAACTATCATGCATGGTAATCCTTATGTATTAGTAATTATAATAATATACTGTAGTTGGTATATTGCATTTGTTGCAGTCCATTCGTTTGTAAGTTCGTAAGCTAACATGGAGCTAGATGAAAGGTTTGTGAAGAGTGAGCAGCTTGTTCCAATTACTTGATTTCGTTTCACCCGGCCCGTGCTCAAATTCAAATTTCGCTCATTTTCAAATGATTTCGCCATTAATAATGAATGAGCTGGTTCACATTAATTATTTGGACAATATTTGTATCCCTCGAGGTTCAATAGGGCTAATTTCCGTCCCAGCATGTCTTGGGCAACTCAATCATTATTTGCATTTATGTCTGCAAAGATAGTTTCTTTTTTCAGAATAAGATGATAATTTGTAGCAACGTTGGATAGTATCTAGCCAGCCGCAGCAATACTGACAAAGAAATAAACGATGCCGAGTCGGAAACGGACGGTCATGGATTTGCAGTATTTAGTTAGCTGCAGATGTCAAGAGAGAAGAATTAGATGCGCGAGCCACACAACCGTAGTCATACGTACAACAGAGATCTCCGTCCTGTATGAAACGAATCAAATAATTCACATAAATATTTGGTAAGCACCATTTCTCATTTCAACTTAGTAGACTAAACATCACTTAATTTCGAAAGCGTCAAATATTCGCCGACTTTCGCATATTTCACCATACGACTGGATTCACAAAGTTTACCGCATTAGCCGGATTCCTGATAATCTGCTTCAAGACACAAGACCCTGTGTCATGCTTTACAGTCCTTTTCAAGCCTTCAGTCATGTTTCCTGTTACGTATTCCTCTTTCGCTTCATGTACGTATGCTTCCACATGTTATCTGTTCTGTTGTTCGTTTACTTGTTATTACGTGGCACCTTTTCACTGTCTGACACAACCAACACCAAATAACTTTGTTGAGGAAACTAAATGGCAGGAATACTAAATCTGAACACATACTTAAGTACTGCTCAAATAAATTCTTATTTCCACGATGCATACTTTCAAAACTATACTTTGTTTGTTTTCACCCTAACTTAAGTGCCACAGTTGTACAGGTAGTGCTATGCTTGGCTAATTCCTGATTTCAGGCCGTAAATACACATTCGCCATGAAGGGGAACATGAACTAAATGGTTCGACTATCATCTCCACCAATGTAAAAAAAATATTTCTCTACAATATTTATTTACCTAAACTGAAAATTCTCGGTTCCGTTTTATTAATTTGAAGCTCTTGAAATATGGATCATGCAACTGTCCTGACATCCTGTATAAGTTTTTCAGCAGAGACGATGTGTGGGCAACGGATCATATATTTCATACCGGGCATTTTGTTGAATCTTTTAAAATTGTTATACGATCGAAAAAAGTAAATTATTCATGCAGATGGATTTCATGATGTACACAAAGCAGAACTACTGTCTTGCTGTCTGTTAGCTACGTTGCTATTTCTAAGAGGCAGACACGGGTACTGACGAAGTAATTTCCAATGCAAAGGTAAACTTTGTGAATCGATCAACTCTTCTGCATATTCCATCCAATGGACATACTACACAAAAGAAGTTTTAACTAGTTCGTTGCATACACTGCTGAATAAGTAAATCTATAGTGCGATTGAGATAATCGATGTGTACTCACATAATTCAAACTAGTATACATTGTGATATTTTTGCATGGGTGTGAGACTGACATTTGCATGCCAAGGGACAGAACAGTGTGAATTAGTATTGAGCATAACATAAGTACAGCAAAAGGTAAAGCATTTGTGATTACAAGTCGTGCAGCTCAAACGGAATGATAGAGTTATATAATATTTAGTCTTTTATAGATGTCGAACCTACAGTTTCTGGACAACTTATTTTTGTACATGTCGTGTCTCTTCTCTTTAATCGGAAGCCTTGAAAATACTGGAATTCGACATTGAACAGAAACAGTAGCTCCAATAATTATGTATTTACTCACACTTGTATCTGCGATTATAAGATCACGTCAGGAACTCAAAATGAACGGACTACATACACATATATTCGGCAAGATTACAGACAAGTTCAACCAATGTAGATTTGTTTAGTTTTGTTACACGTGTACCTACAATACTTAGCACTTTTCCTTGATGCCCAGACATTATTTTAGTTAGAGGATAGTTATTAGCTGTAACAGAAAAGCGTGTGGTACTTATAGTTAGTTTATGCCTAAAGTCCATTTACCAATGTTTTCCAATAAACAAAAAATCTTAAAGCATTGTATTTAAAACTTTCTAGTTCTATTTACGTTTTCACACCCAACACGCATAGCATAATAGACACCGAAGCAGAGCAGAGGCAACAAACATTTTACATACTTGCAATGAAGCAGTGCAGAGTGCAAAGAATGACAAGAAGTATGAATCAATGCCATCGACAGAAATTGAAATAAAAAACTAACTACGTACTTACATACACTATGGTTTAACTTAGGAGTAGAGCAACTGAATGAGTAATGTGAGATAAAATTAAAATTCAATTACCGAAGCACACAAAATCCATCATTTTTGCTCACCGATTTAGCGCAGAGCGGCACCTGTTCGGGTTAATAGGGTTATCACATATTTTTAGTAAGTTACACTCAAAAAACTATCTAAGGAATACTACTGAGTAGCATACAACGGATTATGAACAAAAAAGACACCATCAGTCAGTAATTTGTGGTATAAACATACATATATTAAATAAAAGAATTAAATTCTGACAAGTATATAATTATAACAGAAATTAAAAAAAAGAAATATAGTCAGGAGATGAAACTTGAGACCCCCCAGGATCAATTAATTTTATAGTTTGTGTGTTTGTCATCATACAAGTTACCCTATTTAAACTAGTAAAGTACGGTAGGATAGCCAAAGATTTACGTTTCCAAAATTCCCAACATTGTTAGTAAATATCCCAACTAGTTCACTAGTACCATTGCTGTAAGTATTTAGTCAGAGTGGTATACTTGACAGCAAGATAAAACGTATAGTTATAATTAGTTACTATCAGCTGCAATACTTAATAATTATTCTTGAAACTAAGTATTTGAACGTCCAAATTCTGCATGACTGCTACTAAAGCTTTTTAAGTATGTACAGTTCTACAGATACCCCCTCTGGACTTTAACGAAATTAGACGAATCAGTTTGGGATGTGGGGTAAGACATTAAAATTACCCTCGCGTCAATTTAGTTCATCTGTGCATCACAAGATATAGTTGACACAGGTTTTAGGATTTAATTTTAGTATGTGCTAACTGAGAACCTTGGTACATAAACTGTATTATCAAAATGCTTTCCAAATGCTTGGCAACCTTATAATCTAGGAATGACGTTATATAAAAATAACCACTAGTAACATATAATGATGGAGAAAATCTCTCGTCACATTTACCTGACACTTGCAAGTAATACAATGATGGTGTGGTAATGTAACTCGTGTCCCAGACTCGATAGTGTCAATTGTATTCTGCAAAAGTTGACATTCGGTATTGTTCGCGTGCCAATGAGTACATTTATCGTCGGCAGCCTCCTCAGGACAACGGAAACAGCAGTCGCCTTCCGGAAGAAATGCGTTACGACAGTTGATAGGTGGACAGTCAATGGGCCAACAGTCAATTTCTCCATCAAGACACTCACACGTTTGACACTGGAAATGCCACATCTCCCCTGTATAGAAATAATCGGATGACAGGTTAGAATTGACTAGAAGGGGTTAACTGCGTTGGCACCCTGCGAGTTAGAGGATTGCACATTGTCGGAGAGTCTTACCTGACTGATGATGAGTATCAGGATGTAATTGATGACGACAGGATTTCTTTTGTAAGCTGCTATTAGAAACAGTCAAGTTTGCACAATGACTACAACATTTTGCATTTGTATCGCTAATAGTGGAATCATTGAGGGAACAAAGATGAGGACAATTGAGGTCACTTTCCGAGTGACAGGTTATCTTATCAGAAGAGGAGCATGTACAAATATGACAGTCTTCACTGAACCAGCTTGAGCCAGGTGTATGCATGGCACCCTCATGAAAACATCCTGGAAGGATTTCGATGCGTTAGAATTAGGAAGCACGCAATTTAGAATTGTCGCTAAAAGTAAGGCGGTAAAGGAATATAAAATTGAGATGAGAATAAAGCAAAACGAAACACACCTGGAGAACACCGATTATCATCATCAGGACAGCGGCATTCATAAGAGCCAATAGAATTGAAGCACGTCAGTCCATGGGCACAAGGCGAAAATTCACATTCATTTATGTCTGAAAATTAAATCAAAATAAATGGGCAAGTTTGAAAAAGTGAGGATCAGAGAATGCTGAATGTGTGCTTTCATAGTTCCCTAATTCACTACTTCACACACATATACACACCTACATTTCACACAGGCTGCGCATGCAAAGAGCCATACATGATGCGAGTACACAGATAGATCACTAAGTTGATCTTGGCAGATGCATTATGCATACCTTGGCACCGAGCCTGTCCATTTTGAGCAAGGTTGGCTTGAAATCCTTCCCTGCATTGGCAGAGGTACCACCCTGGTTTGTTGACACAGATTGCGTTTTCGGGACAAAGGGAATCCATTTCAGCTGATGAGTTCCTTCCAATCAAGAGGCATTCATCAGTGTCAGTCTCACATGAAAATCCAGTCCAACCTAAACGGCAAGAGCAGACGTCTGGAGCTACGCATATTCCCCCATTCTCGCACGTCAGGTTGCAAATTGCTGTAATTAAACGCATCTAGATTACTAAACCAGTTATCTCACAATAAATTATTCGCACATAAATTCTCAAATTAACTCTAAGAGGGGTATTAGCCTTGACTAATAGTGATGAAGGCTGACTGCGGGATCTATTTTTGTGCTATATTTATTGTCAATCGTCACTTGTATGAGACTGACGTGAAGGTTTACTCTTTACAAGGTTAAAGTATACACATTTAATGGAATTGACTTACGTGAGCATTGGAATCCCGTTCCAGTGTAACCGGGGTTACACGAGCAAGAGTAGGATCCCTTAGTATTGGTACAAGTGGCATGCGGGTGACACTTGTTAGAAGCTCCAGGGGCACATTCGTCCTCATCCTCACACTGGATTGCATTGATTTTTTTGAAGCCCTCAACGCATTCACAGGAGTAGCCCCCCAAATTATTGACACATCGGGTATTTCGAGCGCAATGATTTCGCTCCAAAAGGCACTCGTCCAGATCTTCACAAGTCAGCCCATCGCCGGAGAAGCCTTCTTTACATTGACAAGTATATGTCGTTTGTAGGTTGACACATGTGGCGTTTGAATGACAACGTTTCCCTTCCGTAGCACAGTAATCAGTGCCTACAAACAAATTCAATTCACGGCTCAAAGTCGGCAGAACACAAAAGATACAAGAAAGCCTCTTGTTTTTCTAATCGATTCTCTGTCAATTTTTTAAGTTTATTGAGAAACACGGAACGCAAATATTTTGACAGCTTTGATGGCTACAAGTTCGTTGTTCCGTGGATACATATGTATGTCAGGCACAAATATACATGCAGACCAATGCCTTTAAAGCTCTATCAAACTTATCAACTCTATCAAACGAAAAATAGTACCAGCATCTTAAATCTGCAAAGTGTCGTTACATGAATATCCCTTTGAAATAACTGTAATTCTTGGCAGGGTTAATTTTTTTCCAATTTTTTCTGCACATATAAAGTCTTACCAGGGCAAACTTTACAGCATTCTCCCGTAACGGCTATCTGCTCTGAAGAAGGACATGAAAGGGTAGGGCATGTTTTCTTGGGGTCGCGTTGCTTGCAATTCATAGAGCCGTGCATACATTCACAATCTACACATTCCCTTAGTGACTCAAATTCTCCATGATCATAATCTCTTCCCTTGAAATAACATCCTTCTGCAAAAACAAAACAACAAATCAGTGAACTGTTTTTATTTTGGCATCAGCATCCATGTTTAGTTAGTGTCCGTATTACCTCCTATCAAGGTTGCCCAGTGGGATCAACTCAAAGCAATTTTTTTGAAAATGTTACTAGTAATGCATTGAGTAAATTATCACACTCAAGTGAAATTTTCTGTATGCATAGATATTAAGGTTAAAGTTAAGGGGCATTTGCGACTCGAATGATTTGGCATGAATATCAATCATTCCAAAATAATCGGACTTCCCAAAACAAAAATGTGCAAAAGGCATTAATTACTAATGAAAGTTACTAGCTAGTTAAACGAAAGTATTGCTAGAAACAGTACAATTTGATTGCGTAGGAGTGGGACTACTCTACTATAAAAAGTTTACTTTCGTTTGTTACCATTGCATGGAAGCAACAAAATTACTATGATGATGTACTAGCAAAAAACTTTATGAATTAAAAGGCAGTTGCCCACGAAAAAGTATTGGTGACGACGCTGTTTTCAAGTCAATTTTAGATTTGCAAAATAGCAGGGTACTGACAGGACAAGATACGAATCAATAAGTAGAGGTTCGCAAGTACCACTTATTCTAATCGTAAGTTTACGTAGATACCTACATATTAATGAAAGTAAATATTTAAAATGATTTTCACGCCACTTGGAGTGCCTATATAATAAAGTTATTATAGGAACGTAAAGGAGTATAAAAAGCTAAAGCAGGCGTAATAAATCTATCCGGAAAGGTTTATAGGTAGCTTCAAGTAGCACTTACTGAGGCACGTTGGACAACATTCGCCCGGCAGAATAATGGGGTGTTTGCATGGGACCTGGGGGCATTGTATTGGGCGACATTCGATTTCACCTTTCTGCAAATAATTCAAAGCAAGAAAAAGAAATTAATAAAAGTAACCCCGGGAATTTATCAACGAAACTCCTGCATTCGGAATTTGGTATTGTTATTAGAAAGGGATGATGCTTTGATGAAGTAGCTGACGTTCTTTTCAAATTCCGATGGTAGTGCAAGTGCAGCTCTAATAATAGTACATGCCTTTTATTGTACAATTGAAAAAACTGCTGCTTGAACTAAAAATGAAGTTTACCTTGCATGTGCAAAAGTCACAGTTTTGATTCCACGTGGATCCATCGCCGAAGATGGAAGTGTCATTGACATGACATGATTTTTGACAATCGCATTGCTCAACGCTTGTGAGACGGGCTTCTGCTCTGCTCAGCTGTCAAAGTTCAAATATCAGCAGTTTAGTGATCATCACATTCCCCTGTACGCATTCGAATTTTAGAAAAGAAGAATAAGGAAGGAATGTAAACGGTTGAGTAGACAAAGAAGAAGACAAAAGGACAGAATCCGTCCCTCCCTAATTCAATATCTGTACACCACACTATCTACATTAATTTTACTTAGGAGAAAGGGGAAACGATGGGAAGAATCTTCAAAGTACAAAAGCAGATAGGTATTTCAATAAAAGCAATCCTTACTCGTTCTGTCAACAGCTGTATTTGCGATTGCAAGGAAGCAAAGGACATTTTTAAGGCAGTGTATTCGCTGCATGTTGGGCACTGGCTGTCCATTTGAGGACATTGTGACAAGTAACCATATGGGCCGAATGTGAGACGTAAATCTTGCATCACACCCTGTAAATGGAAATACTTTCATGTTAGTCTGCATGCTGTCGTCAGCTCAACCCACCCCATCATTGACAAAGTATCCGGCACGATCCTCGCGTCATTCCCAATAAATTGTTTTGGAGAGCAGCCCGAGATACGATTATTTTTGGTGGTGCATCCACTCCTGCGGTTCCCTTCCCATCCAATTTTATTCAAATTACATTCACGGTACGTATGAACATACCTGATATAAGAAATGGGAAGAAGTCTTTTGACCGATCCAAATGGATATGTTTCTTGTGTCAAAGATGGCAGTGGCCGGGTCAAATTTAAGTACCCGCCGGTAAGTAGGGGTGCAGTCAACTAGGATATCCACTTGGGAAGCAGAGAATGCGATGGCCAAGCGGTGCCAGTTTCCGTCAGCCAAGCGGAATGGGAATGTTTCGACTGTAGAGCCAGAAATGACTCTTAACTCGTTCTTCCGACCACTCGATTGAATCTCTAATGCACTTTGGGAAGAATACACGAAACTTATTTGGTAAATCATTGAAATCATCCATCAATCATGCATTGCCATCAAAAAGTGCTTTAACTGATTCCTCTAATTAATTATAGGTATTTGACCAATTATTTCTATTGCTCTGTTTGGTTACTGATGTTACAAGAAAAGAATGTGACGCATGAAATACAATATGGACAAGAGTAACTGAAACTGTCTTGCGATTACTGGCGCTAGACAAACTACTACTACAGACTTTACATTTGATTCACAATTCCACAATTGCATTTAAAAGCGCAACATTGTAAGCTCACATTCAGGGTTTTGGTCGAATGAGCAATTTTGTTCATGAATCCAATGATTCGGAATAATAGTAAGCAAGCTTGTGGTAATGAACCATAGCATAATGGAGTAAAATGCAATTGTAAGAATTGTGTATTCAACCGACAAATTGCGTCCATTACAGCAACTGCATGCACTAATCGTTAAGAACAAATGAAGAGAAATTGCTTACCTAAGTAGGCCTCTGGAGAATGCTAGTAAAGTGCCCACGTTATTAGGGTTTTGTTTTACAATGGCAGAAACTGTAAATTCGTTTGCCCCAATTTTGGCTAGCTGGCCCCGTATTCTATCTATCCAATCTCCAGCCACCATTATTTCTCGGTAGTCACCTAAAGCAATTCATACAAAGTGACTGCAATTTCAATCTATTTCAGATTCATGGGTTCTCTTGGTTTCATTGCGGATTTTATATCTAATTGCGCTAACGATTAGATAAGTAGGCGAGATACATTGCTCGTAATTTCTAACGTTGTAAGTTTAGCACTGCATGCCTTGCATTCTTGCATGGTAATTTTTGAAATGTCAAATCAAGCAGCGTTTTGCGGAAACTGACTGGCTTTAATCGTTCATACCTGTGAAGACAACTCCAGGACTAAGCGTGTGAACTCCTATGCCAAGTGTTACTCCTTGGTAAGTACTGTTATGCAGGTGAAGACTGTCAAATAGATCCAACTGGACAAAATCTGAGCCACCAACTGCAAGTCAAAACACGAGTCAATTAAATTGCTAGAATACTTGAACCACAATGTAGATTTCCATCTTTTTTTTCTTTCAAAGTCACGATGTTTTGTCTGCTTGCAAAAACAAGGTCGAATTTCCCACACTCCGTAGCAAAACTATTCTACACTACAAACAACCAAGAAAGGGGGTAATTCGTCAACGTCGTCGTGTATTATGTTATGCTTTGACAAGCACAAGCGTATGTATGTAATGAAACGTAGGAAAATGAAGCCAAAAGGAAACCTGGAAGTTGCGGTAAATGTGCAATAACAAAGGAGAAGAAAACGATACGAAAATTTCGAACGGTCATAATGTCCTCTGCCTTTCCGACACATACTTGAATGGAACGGTATGGAATATGAGAGGCAAATGACACTGCACCGTTTCGATCCAGCTATCTTCAAACTTTATAGCTACCCGAACGTCAAGAAACTTGAGTAATTGAAGAATTCACATTAAAACTATGAAATAATGATAGAAATTTCAATAGCACAAGTGATTGTTTCCAATTCTCCGAATCGATGAGCACTAACATTGCCAACTGGTGACGACTGACTCTCTGACATCAAGTTCCGATCAAGTTTTTGTATTTCTTTCTCATTTTCCCTGCAGCATTAGTGATTCGTACTATTATTTCTATTTCTGTACGTTATACAACACGGGATATTTTCGAGAATTTCATACTCTGACTTTGCCTTCCCTGATCTATTCGGTCCTTTAGTAGGTATACAGGACATAACTAACTATAGATTAGATTTTCAAACTAGATAGGAGCATGCGAGGTGAGTACGCATTTGTCTAAAGAATCCGCACCTATATATGTGTACAAGTGAACAGGTACTGATACTGACTACAGTACTCGTATTCTACTTTTCGACTGTCCTAAAGTCAGCATTATACATCCCAAGTTTTATTAGAATGTTCCGCTATGGCTTATGGATTACATCATTTTAAAATATATTTCATTTTCCATTCCATATCATCTTGAGTACTTTGTGTGGGCATAGTCAGTACTCGCAGTATTTGTGGGATGGTAATTATGCGATGAATGCTGAATGAACTATTTGTAGTAAAATGCATAGATAAACAATATGATGGCAGAATTATAGCAAACATATCGGTAATTACGTAGCTGGCTACATCCAAGTTGGTTCCACTGACTCGTTAATGGGTTACAACACAACATGAGTACCTACAATATTTACTTTTAGTCTTTCGTATAGATTAATACTGCGTTACACTATGAGCTGCATAGCATGATCAATGAACAAATATCCGATAAGTCACGCCGCACTCCTTTCCTTGACTCAAGCTCTTTTCAACCATATAGCTCCGATCATATCTGATATCTGCCTGTGTACTAATACTAGGTACAACCGACCTATATGGGATGACACATGTACTACACTTTGGACGATATGCAATTGCATTACTGGGACGAGATTCCTGGTTTGTTTCATTACTATGAGGCTATCCAAATAAACGTAGAGCGACAAATCGTACCGGAAAATACTAAGCTCCCTGATAAGATCCCACGCTTTTACACTCAATCTAATTTTGAATGGCTAAGCAGATAGAAATACTGAAATTTAAACCTGTCTCGTCTCTGCTTTATTTTTACATTGTTGAGGTCTACTTAAAAGTACTGTATTGCTAGACTCTTCAGCACTGCACGGAACAAATATTCGATGAACTAATAATATGGATCCATTCAAGTACAAGGAACCTTCAGCTGACAAGGTGACTTTTCCCTAGAGTTACGTACCCAAGTGCACACAATATAATCCAGATACGGAATACGAATATGCAGCCAGGTAACCAGCAACTTCTCCCTCCAGTCGCTCTACGGCTTAGTAGGTGCACATTTCTCCTACGACTCTTATTACCCGAGCTACGCTACGTTATCCTCGTACAATTCATTGACTGAATTTGCAAAGTTCCCTGACTTCATCCAAATGGACATGGGCAAGCATCCTTTGTTTGCAGTCTACTTTGCTTTTATGATCCTTAGACAGTCATTTACTCTGAAAATTAATGTATTTATTTGGATCTATTGTCAAACCTGCTGCAGCCGCATATATATCAAAGGCAGCAGCTAGCATTTGCTCACATTAATCAAATAGCTATAATTCATTAGAGACGACAGTTCAAATGTATCATTGGGCGATGCAGTTATACATACATCGTTGTACCAAACATGCCGATGCGTCACCAAACATGACTCGCTTCTGGACGGAACGAGCATTTAGACTCCAAAGTGTCTGAAACTTGTTTGGCGTCACGACCACATTCAAATTTGTATTTATTAAAGGTTGCTAGCGCCAGAAATTTTGAAAAAACGATTCAATCGCTTATTCGGAATTGGTGGGTAAGATAGATTTGTTAGTCAACAAACAAACATGTGGGCAAATGACACTTTGCATACTCTTTCCTACCTATTTACATGATTTTTATAAAACATATATAAAGATGTAAAGCCTCTGCTTATAAGTATAGATGATAAAAATACCATTAGTATAGTAAAGGATCATCCAAACACTGCCCCTCACGAAGAACTCTAATAAAATAAATTGAACGCTTTCTATACAATTCCATTACTTGATTTACTTAGACTGTGCAATGTGAATTTAATTAAAACATTTATCTTGCTTAAATGGAGGAGCGCACGTTTCATGGAGCATCACAACATAATTTCGTTTATAGAAGGGTAAACAGAAAACCGAGTGAAACTATTCGTAAAAAAACGAACGAAATTGCAGTAGATAGTTGCATAGGTACTTAGACTCTAACAGACTAAGCCACTATTAACCATATTGCAGGCGTCATGTATAGCCTGAACTTTGTAGATGCACAATCAGAACAAGTAACGAAATACTTTCGTATAATTATCCAACTCACTGCTTAATATAAACACCAATAATTACTTGTTATTTATTCGTAGTACCATTTACACAACAAGAATTTGGCGTATGTGTGTACGCCTCCTCTTCCCCTGTGGAAGATTTTGGTATAAACCACATTTTTTTAATATTAGGAACTTAGAGCAATGAAATCGCAATGCCAGATTTTACTAGCCCTGAATGAATGGTGCTAAACTGTGTACATGGTCATGCAGTAACGTTTTTTATTTCCGGGATTAATGTACATGAATGCTTATTTCTCTTAATTCTTTCTCAGATTTAGTCGGGGTCGGGGTCAAATCAACGAGTTTATATCCGTTCCTTTGTGTGATAATTAGTTGTAAATTGAATAAACCCCGAAGTTTTTGATTAATTAGGCAGTTTACGTGATAGAGACTAGAACTAAATTAGGTAACTACTTTTCATCGAATTTTTTATTCAAGCCTTTGGAAATTAAATAGCAGACTTTCACGTGAGCAGTGTACATATTGAGTTGCATGTATTCCGTGTTCAGTATTCCGTAGTCATTCCGCGAACTGACTGGCTCTGAATACAACTGAAGCTATACGGGGACAAAATTTGGAATGCACGGTTTTTGCAGATTTACTTGAAGAGCTAGTGGGTTTTTGTAAGCGTGCTCGGAGTTTTCCTTCGGGACATAGGAAGAATGAATAGAATTGAATTGAATTGCATGAACTACCTACAGTTGGGGCTGAGAGTGAGCAGAGACAGAGGAGTTTGGGGCCTTACCATACAACAGCATATCAGCACACGTTTGCTTTAGCCATAAATATTATGTTCGTCCCTAATTTAAACCAAGAGAAATGTCCAAACCGTTATTATTAAATGGCTTTTAAATGGATTGTTTCCAGTGTCTAGTTTTTGTTTCCTGTTTCCCTTCCCCCAATTTATGTGCCTCGCCGTGGTGCCATTCAGGAGTATTGATCAAACAGGAATCGATCCGCAGGAAGAAATCAAATTGAACAGAGAAAATAATATTATTATTCAAATAGCTGTATGTATAAAGCAGTTAGGTTATACTGTCGTAGTGCCGATGTGAGCGAGACAACAAAAAAGGGATCTGTGCCATGCCATCCTGTAATAATAATCGTACCCTCTTCTTTTCTCTTTCCATATCAAGTATACAAACTTGTTAGTTTATCAAACTGTAAAATGTTTCCCATACATACAAATCTGTACTAAATCAGCATCAAGTAAAATTTTCTGAGCAAGCTGGAGACTTTTTTTTATCCCAGCCCAAGCTTCATTATGTATGTGTATCCGCGTTGCATACTTTGTCTAGCGGATACGAAAGGACAGAAAGGAAGGGTGAAGAAGAAACTTCTAACTTCTGCGAATGGGACAAATCACGAAGAAACTGTGACTACCACTACAAGGAGCAAGACAACGACGGCGACAGACTACGAAGAAACTAGACTATCCAAGTATGCATGTACGCGAATTGATAAATGAATGGGATGATGACATGGAAATTAGCCTAATGTTCAAGAAATGGGATCCTAGTTAGTTGCTATCCATAAAAGAGAAAAACAACTGATGCGAAAAGAAGATTTGTCTTCTGAGTACGGTAAAAAGTAAAAAAAAGTGTTTATATATGTTTGTATGCAGACAGTGGTTGTAGATGTAGAATGGGAATTTACTTACTTGAAGATGCTCGTGCTTGTCGAATGAAAGTATGATCTAGATATGTGAAGAGCATTGAGGTAGAGAAGCATAGAAATATCATATCAGCTGCGAACTGACTTTCATAAGTTGTGAATATTGTGAAGGGTAGGACCAAAAGTGGGGAAAACCCTCTGGAAAGAATAAAGTGATGAGTCGTACTCGTAATATTAGATAGACACAAGGAAGAAATAGGTATAGCTTCCGTGGCTACGACTGTATTGGGATGAAGGGGAGTTGGTATCTGAAGGTTGGTATCTAGGATTGAGCGCTCTCACTGCTCTCTGTTCATTGCTCAACTTAAAGGCTGTCTGCATATCCATTGTGAATGTGTATACCTATGTAATGTGGAATACAAACGCGACTATCAACTTTTCTGGCATGTCTCCAGGTAATCGGGATAGAAGGCCCGACAAAACTCACACATTGTGCTTATTCGGTTTCAGGAGATCAAAAAATGTGGTGATTTGCGAAAATGTGAGGATCTTGTCGTCAGCTGGTGGTGTGGCTGTGTAGTGCACGCTAGTTGGGATCCGATATACCTACCTCTTACGTTGTTAGACTAAATTATGTCATTACTTGCAGGATGCGACATCGACTGCGAATCGAGATTTTCTCCTCTCGTTTCCTCTCGTCCCGTCTCCGCTCTACTCATTTTCATCCTCTTATTCTCGCCTTCTTTTCTTTTCAAGAGTCTCACTCTCTTGAATTCGTATATTTGACATGACACACAGTCTCTAAACGTCCAGATGCCTCCAACGACTCCTTGACTATCCTCAGCAATCATGACTGATTCCAATGTAAAAGAGATAGAGACGAGCGAGAAATGGAAATAGGGCAGATGAGCCCCCAAAAGATGATCAGAAGGTAAAGAGGAAAGTCATGTTATTTATCTGGCGAGAAAATTGGTGTATTTTTTCGGGGGAAATATCTAAGAATAAACCGCAGTCGCAAATCTCTCCAGAGGGCTTCAGTCGATGTGTACCTAAGTATGTTTGTATCGACTACAAACACATGTAGCACTATTACCACACCTACCATGTACGCGTAGCTAGCACCAGCATACAACAGTCACTATGCAGGAATATAGAAATACCGATAAGTGAGTTCAAGCAAAGCACCCGCAACAGAATCCTTTACAGGCCGATAGATAGACACAAAGCTACTTAGGTAGACAGCAGAATGTTAGATACCGCATTTGCTTGAATAAGTGTGCAAGATTATTACTTGATTTTTTCCAAAAACATTTGGGCTAAGCGTGGTTTCTTAATCTAACGTGGTTGGTATCATATTCAAGGTATGCACGCGAAACCAAACGTAGCAGCGGAACCAAATGCATTGTTGCATTTATGCAAAAACGTTTATGGATTGGGCGTATCACATCTGTGCTTGCGGAATCGCTTATCGCCACTGCACTAGTCGCATGTATATGAAATAATCGACTGCTTTTCAAGTATTTTGGCATTACTTTACAGTGCTGTCATTGCATTGGTTATTGGACTATGTTCATTCACTATAATCCTCAGAAACGATTTGCCCAAGAATGAATGACTTCCGATAAATCACCATGGGTTTGATCAGCGGCGGGTTACTACCCAGACCAAGTATGTACGTAGGGAGAAATATGTTGCAGTGATCCACGGGACTATTAGAGATGGGCTTGTAATGGGGAACATGCGGTATGTATCTTGGAAGCATGCATACAAGGAGAAAGAGATAGACGCTTGAGAACTCGTAAAGACGAGAGTTAGAGTCAGATACCGGGTGCAAAAAATACACGTCTTTCCTGCATGGATTCCATGCTCTCGATCTGTGAGCATATCACTTATAATGGGAGTCATAAAATACGCTTCTTCATCTCACCCTATCATTTCCCACATATTTAACGTCTCTCCCGTCTTGGTCTCAAGAAACTCGCGATTCGCCTTCAACTTCTACAGACGCATCATCATCGTTTTATACATAAACATACAGAAAACACACACGCTTTCCTCCTCACACTCAGACCACATCACACCATACCACGCCACACCGAAGTGCAAGACACTGCCGTAGAAACTGCTGTAACATTCTGTCCCTACGCCTCTACTGCCACTACAGACTGCCTCTCTTTCCCTTCCAGCCACCTCAAATCAATCTTTCCGCTTCATCAAAATACTCATGCTTTTCCTAACCTATTCAGATGTTAACGCTTACCAGGTATTATCACTTTCATCCAATTCCTTCCCTGTACAAATCTTTTCTGCCAATTTCCTTTACCTCTATACTATCTCTCAACAAGAGTTCTTATATGCCAACAAGTCAGCCTACCCAGTGCTTCCCACAACAACATATGGGGTTATTGAGATGATTAAATCATCGTTCCGACCAAATTGCACCTCACAAACTGTTTTATGGAAGAAAAACGAGCTCAGGATTTCATTTTTTATCCTCACATTCCCCTATCCTTTATTGAGCTAGCACGGTAGTAAATCTGTATACACATCCAGCGTCAGTCTTAACTGTTCAGGGAAAGCAAGAGTAGTCGTGTTTTTTTCTCTCCACACTTTTATACATACACTGCATAACATTTTTATGTCTTCTGTCATTATCTTGGCATCTACTGACTTCATCAACAGTGACAGTGACTCACTTATAGTAGTGCTGGAAACATCACTACATCGACAGTCATCACGCATTAACTACATTGATGCACAATAAAACTGATAGAGCTGATACAGTTATCACTGAGGATTTCGATTATGTTTTAGCTCTACTTTATCTAGATCATTCAATTTTAATTCTGTTTATAGAGCCAACACCGTCCATTGTATAGATGGAGATGCGACCTGCAAAACTCCATGTGAGAGTAGGATGAAAGCAATGAAATTCATTTCCTTCCTCGCAGTACAGAGATGCACATGCATACAGTCAACTCAAGCAGTTGATTTACAGTCACGTAAGAATGCTTCACCAACGAAAATAAATGAAATGACGAAATGTATTAGATGAAAACCTTGTGCATTATTTAATAATACAGTCATTAATTATTCTGTAAAACGCTGTTGACCACATGGTACGAGTGCAGGAAATGTGTTACCTTCAATCTTTCTCATGGTGACTAAACAGTACTGTGCTCTCTGCACCTAACCTAGCTTATCATATGTATACGCCCGTAGCTCCAGCATGGGAGTTAGGCCAGCCACATATTATGCTTCTGTGAATTCTCTATTGCCTTCATAAACAATCGAGACTCGAGTACCTACCTACCAAAGTATGCTTCTCCCACTGCAGACTGCTGTAGATACTACACGTTCAGCAGTGTTACACAATGGCAATTTACGGAACTGCAACTAGCAACTGTAGCTTTATTATGCTGCTGCAGGAGTTATGGGACCAATACATTCTGTTTTTCAAGCAAAAATCTCTTGCATGCCATTTTCAAGCATTCTTCTTCTTAGAGTAAGGGGAATGCAATGATAGCGTATGAGCGATGTGACGATTAAGATGGAAACATGACATGCAAGCAAAATACTAAATATCCAAAATTGCTACATAGAAATTACTAAGAATTTCGACCATTGACCGGATATTAAATTCCCGGATGTTGCAAAAATCAAACTGAATCACATGCTGGCTGGCTGCAATACTTTTGTCACAAAATGTATGTTATGCCATTTTATCAGTTTCATTAGTAAACTTTCAATCAGTGTAGATGTATGTGCTGAGCTTAAAATGCTTTGTAACCCGCAAAGCATGAAGGATTTACTGTTGATCTTAGGGTTTCATTAGATACATTGTTTTGTAAGTAGGAGGGATTCATCAACGGTTTTAACTTGAGGTAGATAGCAGTGGACTCTGATGCATAGCTCAGACCATACATAGGAACGAAACCGTTCTGATTTATATCAACGGGCACTTGGTGGCTTCACGCCATAAATCACTGCAAACAATGAAGCAAGGCCTTTCCATTGCCACACTTTTCATGGATGCAGGCGAAATATCTTTCCTTTTACTTTCCAACAAATCCCTGGTCATTGGAGACAAATTCCTAAAGGCCAACTGTTTTATTAAAAAAGGTAGAAGAACGTCTCGTTGAATTCCTTGCCAAGTAATTGCCTTTGTATTTTCTAATCTTTTGCTTCCATAATTGAACCTGGCCTGTATATATGTATCAAATCAATTTTCAGTCTTTCTAATTATTCTTCGCTAGGCTTACTTTAATTGACTAGAGTAAAATGTAAAAGTAGGTTGTAGGTATAGGTTTGCTTCAAAGGGATCTGCCGTAGTAAGAGTTCGCATCTCGAATCATGTCTTAATATGCTTATAATCATCAACATGTATCGTAAGATGAAAGGTTATAAAGAGCCGTTTAAGAGCTTAAAATAAAGTTCAAAATACAAGTTAATAGAATATTCGATTATATGCAATTACAATTCATAACATAGAATTATATTAAATAGAACACCTAAAAAGCACTTAAAACGTGCGTGTGTGCGCGGGTGTTGACATTGCTACTTCAGCTAAATTATTCGCCTGGAGGAGGCATAACTTATCTACGAATAACAAATAAAATCAATAAATATACTCAGTTTTAATTGACTCTTCATTGTACAACTGGTACCATTTTTTATTGATCAAATACCCCGTCAAGAAAATCAAATGTCTACACAGAATAGTTCAAGACCGTCTTGTAATGCCAGGCGCAAATTAAATTATGATCAATTAAATTCTACTTGCTTCAAATCTCACTTTTATGAAATCTACCGTCGCTTCGTAGGGCGGTCCAGGCAAGCACAAAGACTGAATCTATATTCTATCGTATTGTACGGGTCTGGAGCAAGTGGGCCATAGTTAATGTTCACTGGATTGCAAACCATAAGCTCATTGAACAGTCGGAGTAGCTTAGTTGAACTCTATTTGCTTGAGCAGTATCATTAGAGCATGAAAGACTTTGCCGAATATAATTACATCCTGAAGCACATTCATACACAGTTGTCACCTACTACACTACGTCAACAGTTTAGATGGTTTCACTTGCTGTATTTACTGTTAACCCAGTGAAATAATAATAAGAAGCCTTTATGTATTGGGACGACCACGGAAACCATCATGAGTTGGTCTATCTCAATCTTATTCACTGTACTTTCCTACCCACATTACCCATGTAATAATTCACAAAGGGACAAATGTGCGGATGGCAGTGTGTGCTACCCAGGATAAGTAGCCTCAAAGTTGGTTGAGCATCTTGTGTATGTATGGTAATTTTGGGGAATTTAGTTTGACGGTTCATTCCAAACATTTTCGACTATTCTTACAGATAAGATCTAGCGGGACAACTGTACGTAACGGTACGTCACGTAGTAGTACAGAGACAAGAAGGAACTGTACGAAGCAGATGAGCAGCAACTTTAACTCCAGTCAGTCATCCGTCACAAACTCTCCTTTCCTTATTACCTTTTATACGGGTTCGTGTTGTACATCGGGGAAGAACCAAAGTAAATACCTATGTATTCCATGTACTCGAACGCACTATAATTCCGCCGTATTAGCAACTTCTGGAATATGTGTTTAAATGATTTTAGACATTTCAGACTTCAGCCTCAGCCCACATTATACTTTAATTCAATTTGTCTGTGTGGTCCGAAGCACCTCATATCCACCACTACAACCCTGAAGTACATTCCGATGATTTGTATGATAGGAGTAGGGAGCCTTGGAGAGGTCTGTGCCTGAGTGTGTGAGACCGAGAAGGCACGTGCCCTCTGCCTCTCTCTCTCTCTCTTTCTGTCTGTGTGTGTGTTCTGTATGCGTATTTTATTTCCTTTGATTTCTTCCTTTAAGAAAGTTGCATCAATGCACTAGTCGGGCACCCATACCGATTCGACTGTACTGTATAAATGGAACAAAATGCGCACATACCTAATTGTATGGTCGGAGGAGTTCCTGGTTGCCCACCAGCTTCAACAATGTATGCGTATGTAGGTACTTGGGAGAGACCAAGACCCTCATGACTCCATTCAGGAGGGCACGCGCCTGATTTCCTTTTGCTCATCAAATAATTACATTATCTACAGAAGAATAGGCACTTCATTGCTCTCATCTGGGTGGTCACATCTCCAAGTGATCTTAATCATCCCCACCTAATTAATTATCGACCAAACCAGCGGAATAGGGCTTCCTCTTGCCACCAAGATGTTTCTATTACTCTGTTTCACACTAGATAAAACAGGAACCTATATAATCATCACTGTACTACATACTATCTATTCTTTCTTTAATTGCGCTCGTTCTTCAGTCTTCCATTCGGATTCTATTACTAGAACTTATCAGCTGGTGCAATTTTTGACTTCGAAATCATTTCCTCCTTCACGCTGTACATACCTACTTTATCTTCTTTCCATGCTCCCATTTTCATCTATCCCAAGAGACAGCAAAGTAACCTTTCATTGCTATTTTCTGTCAGTCTTCAAACAAATGACTTACTTGACCACTCAAACTATCATTTGTGAAAAGTATGGACGGAACATCGTTATATTGACGCAGGGTCTGGTCCCTAAGATCCCTTTCACCACACTGCACTAGTGTGTATCACGCTCCTAATAATATACTCATTCAGACTCAAAACGCTCAGACGAACATGAATAGAAGGAAAAAATTTCTTTACGTTGCGTTTCGGGGCATCAATGCTTGCGAAGAAGCTAGTGCTATAGTACAATAGTTATTCCATTCAAAAGCAGAAACTCAGTTTTTATGCGAAAGCAACCAGCTGATGGGACGCGCAGACTTCTATCCAAGTTCTCAAATCATTCCACAATACGCTATAATTTACTTTAACACCATAATCCACAAGCATAGAATGGAATTTAGTGCGATGGTTGATGAGAATTGAATTAGGATCATAATTAGTTATTATTGGACGAAGAGCAGCACAAAAGAGCTGGTGAATTGTTGGGTTACATGTTACTTGTATGCGAAAGAAACCTACTACTTTAATTCTCTCTTGCCTCCCATGCTGTTAAAAATAAAAATTATAATTAAAAGTATAATAAAATGTATCACAATTATAATAAAGAAACTTTTTTGTTAATATTCCACTATGTACATAATCCAGTTTAATATCGGTCTGGGAAAGAACTGAGTTTAACAGTAATAATTATAACATGCATCCATAGGCCTATTAGCATAGACATGTATGTATGAAGAAAATTATTCTACCTTCTAACTGCAT
>JAAXYX010001482.1:0-22805 GCA_036851915.1 Ptenothrix huangshanensis | reverse complement strand
TATTTGAAGACGTTGCTGCTGTAACGGTGGTTCAAATTTGAACTGAACTGAATTGAATTACGAAAATTGAAAAATTGAACCAATTAAGTTTTCTGATTTACTACCTTCGTTATTTAAAACATTTGAACCTCCGAATTTAAACTTAAGTAGTACAGGGTTATGTCGTTCTTAGGCCAGTCGACTTCTTTTTCTGTCGGGATTTATTTCAGAAATACTGTGGGGGTGTCACACTAAGGGACCTGTCACATATAGGCACACTCCCCCTACATGTATATATGCATTAAATTGTCAAACTAAAAGTGTCACGGTGTCTATGGCACTGCTTACTATCAGTGATGTTGCCCCTACCCTATTTGAGATAGCGACAGAGGTTAGGGGTAAGCCATATCCTTATCTCATTTCTTTTGCAGTAGCGAAGGGATGGCGGCCGTTTTCTTCATTGGAGGCTTTACGTTGATGCTAAAACGATAGCGCCAGAATTTTGTTGTGTGAACTCGGTAGGGTAGGATGGGGCAAGCACAATTGATCACTGCTTACAATTTTAACCACTTAGGTAACTGAATTAACAAGCTATTACAAGTGTTGTAATCGAGGAGTTTCTCAACCCGATGTTATTTAAATTCAATTGTTTCTGGAATCCTGTGATCAAGCTTTTATAAAAATTAAGTTTGTTAAGATTGCTGGTGGTAATAAACGTTGAAACATTCAAAGAGCCGATTTTCTGTCTGCAGGTATTCAACAGAAATCATTTTTTCACAGGTTGCAGGTTGTATTTTGAATGTATAGGTATACATACCTAGTTTTGTGTCAAGAAATGCAAATTGCGCCGGTAAACCTTGTATAGCCATTTATATACTAAATTTAACTCTCAAGAATTATTTTCTGTAATGAACAGAGATTCCTTTTTGCATTTAAATAAACAAATCCGAATCTGTACTTTGCTTTGGCCAATAATTATAATGAAATGATAGTCCGGCACCATGCATGCGTATTCGTCATGCGTACACATCTCGTACGGCATTTTTGAGCACCATTATCATTGAGAAATCAGTATGTACAAAAGCGGTGTCTTATCATTACATGATACCATTGTTCAGCCCTAAAAAACCAGGATTGCATCCATAGTTATGTAGTAATTATATCGTGACGTTAGCAAGACAACCCCAGCACCAGCTTCTATTTTTATGATTGCAATATGAAGTATTTTGCCATAAATGCATGGCTAACTTAAACGCCTTATAAGCTCATCGGTGCATGTACTTAAAGGTTGAACTGAAAGTGATAGTTCGTGCACGTGAATAATCGGCGATAGACGTAGTAGCATCAGATGACAGGATTTTACAGTGCTGTATATTATTCATTCCACTAAATGTTTTCTGATTAAGCATAATATAATATTAATGGGTAATCCTTAACCTTTGAGTTTATAATGGTAGCAGAAGCAATCAGTTGTAAGTATTTAGTAGCCATTACTTTAGAGAGTGAAAGAACGCGTGAAACATTTTATTAGTATAGTGATTGTGATATTACTATCTCAAAGTGTATGTGTAAACATTAGTTTATACACACTAAATATAAATACTTAACCTACCTACCTACTCATTCTTAAGTAAATAATTCGATGCATTGGAAGTCGGAATGCTCAAGATATGAAGCAATGCGTAAAAACGAAGGTTAAGGGTGATCGATACTGGATCATCTCTTTGGAATTATGTTGTTGATGATCCTCTAAACTTTGGACGATGAACTATGCATTTTGCACATCGATAAATAGCTGGACATTTGACTTTGACTCACACAGGACTAAGCAAGGTATTTTCAACCCTGTAAAATAATAATGTGTTCACCACACATGTATTCTTTGAGCGCTTCTCTTCAGCTTTATAATTAGATATGTCATTCACAATTTGCCTATCAGTTTATCTACCTGAGAGGAACTGTCAAATACTTATCATTTAGTATTGTTCAAATCGAAGAGAAGTCCGCCTTGCTGTTTAAATCAACATTGTATTCTCTTTTAATCTCAATATATATTATTGTCAGTATTATTATAGATGTCAAACTGTCATCAGTAACAAGTCCTCTCACGAGCTCTGATTCCAGAACACAGAAAGTTGCATATTTATATAAAGTGAGCTCATCATTCAAGATATTCTTTCTCTGACACGCGAACCGGATAGGCTCAGTTCTACATCACAAAATAAAAAACGAGTATCAGTGTTCCCACCAATGACCTGGCACACAGTGTCTTGGTTTAGCTCGTATTATTTCTATTACTTATTAAAAATTCCTTTCCTTCCGAAGCTTGTTGGGTGACTAAATTTCTCAAGTCGCAACAATGGCCTCTTCGTCTCTGTGTCCCCATTTGTTACAGGAGTACTTTAAAAGGATTCGTGAAATTAGTGAAACTTATAAGTCACAAATTGTAAAATTTGTTGAGTACGATAAGATATGGAATTCTTTATTGACTCGGAAAATTCTTAGATTTGAAGAACATGAAATCATTCTACGATTACCAACAAACGAAAAGCAGATGAATAGGACACTCGAAATATTTGAAAACAGGTTTGATACATTCACTCGTTACTCAATATTTATAAGTATATATATTTATGCTGCTATATTTACACAGTTCTTCTTCGTATTTACAATATTCTTGTTTTAATTTGATTTGTATATTGTTTTTAGAATGTGGGGCTTGGAGAACCTAATCTCTGTGCTGATAGAGGCCAACGTTGACAGCTGGCTTGTAGAAGAAATGTTTCAAAAATATGTTCATCACATTGTGAATGAAATCAGACGATTGCAGGCCCTTAAAAGTTGCAGGTGTTTCGAGCACGAAAGACGATCCTTTTTTCGCAGAGCCGTCGTTCGTTTTTTCGAAATATGCGATCAATGTAAGTAGGCACTCACTATTACTTACGTTTTTATTTTTCGTTTTCATATTGCTAAACATTTGACTATTGTCTTACAGGGCTCTTTGACGTTGGAACGTCTTTAGGATGTCTCAGCCAGACGATCTATCCAACTGGGAACTCGCTTCAAGCAATCAACAACTTACTACCTTTACCACGTAGCACTGACGAACCTATTCTACCCAGCATAGATTCTGCTCCATTTGACCTTTCGTATGGTAATATGTACTAGTCAAAATTAATTGTTCGCGGACCATCTTGGTAAGAGAATGTTTCAAAAATTTTTGACGTCATTGTTTCATTTTATAGACAGTGAAGAAGGTGTGGAAATTACGGAAGTGCCTATGGAGATAGAAGCGAAGGCGGCAAATAGTCCAACTACAAGCAAGGTGTCAACTATTGCGCTACCTAGTAGTGGAGATTTAGAAAATCGGAGCGTAAAGACAAGATCCCAACCTAATTCTCCGAAACCGGTCCAGGGGAAGGAGTCACAGCGAGAGAAAACTGTAAGTTTTGAATAAGTAGGCGTAATCTTAAGGTTGAATTGCTTTTCTGTACATCAGTTGGCTTTTTCAGATAATAATTTGTGTAAGTAATTTGCTACATTTACTTGCTTAGTTGTTAGTGCTCAGATATTAGCTTTGCAGAGTAAGCTGCATGTGAGTGCTTTCGAAACCTTAGTATAAGTTACCCAATTTTTAATCAAATAACTTTAGCCTTATTAGTTTATACGGAATAGGATGTTGTAAAAAAATAATGGATCCTAAGCTTTTTAACACTATTTAATTAAAATAGTTACGAGTTTACTTGCGCTTTGTATTCTCGTGTAAGTATGCAAGTGTAACGATTTTGCTGGAGTTATAGCCCGTGTTGAACAGTAGTATAAATAAACTAGATAAAAATGTACCGATAAGGATGTACTGCGGAAATTATTATTTCAGTTGGTAGAATTGTAATAGAAATGTAACTGGAATTTGCTTACGCAAGATGATTTTAACTGTCCATCATTCATCATTTATTCGCTGTGGCGATAGATATGAACATGATGTCATTAAAAGCAAGCGCAAGTTTAAGCTTCTGTCCGAAATTTACGCCGCCCTGTCATAGTGTAGTTAAAATTGGTACTTACGATTAGTGAGCACATACGTTTGCGTCTAAAAACCTTTCGTCGCTAACTGATAACACTCACTATTCAAGTATTTACATTAGAGTTAGTCTAATCAATGCATGTTGATTTAAATTAGGCAATTAAAACTTCTGTCTCCCTTTCCAAACCTTCACGAGCTTCACCGATTCGAAATTCATCACGCGATGTTGCAAAACACTACTTGAAAACATCACCAACCTCAACGCCCGAAACTGGAGGACACACCTTTGTTACTATGAATGAAATCCCTTCATTTGCTCAACAACATCAGAGAAATGCAACTGGTGACAGTCAGAATTCCAGTTTAGTATTTGTGCCAATGCATCTCAATCGGCAGTCCAATGAAATTTCGCCCCTAAACGAAATAAATGGCTCATCTTCAAGTAACTATTTCGTCTTTCAACCAGTCCCAATGAGTTCAATGCATGGAGTAGATGTGTCATTGTACAAATCAAAAGGAAGCGATCAGCTGCACTCTCCTGGGAATCATAGTCCAGCTTGGCTTTTGCATGATGACTCTTATTCATTAAATGCTAAATTTAATTCACAGGAAATGAGTTTTAATAACCCAGAACTTGTGAGTCCAACCAGGAGATCTTTGAATCATTTTGCCTCACATGTGACTGGAAGCTTAACAGACATTCCAGAAGAAACCAACGCAGAGTTGAATTCGAGGGTTGCGACGCCTCCGTTGAGACAACGTTCACAATCACATTCGTCCCTGCAAAACAAATCTTCGGTATTAAGCCTAGCTGCCCAACTGGGTGGAACCAAATCCCCTGTGCCTGGCTCTTTGGTAGACAGAGAACAAAGGCATGATATCTCGTCCGCTTCTAGCTTGAGTTCTAGAACACCGCCGGCTGGGTCGGTCGGCAAACCCTTGACACGGGTGACTGGCAAGCCTAAAACTACTGTAAGTAAACCTTCAGTTAGTATTCCTACCTCAGTTACTTCGAAACCAGCTGTAGACCCCAACTTGTCATCTCCAAAACATTCGGCTGCAAAGCAGCTTCAATCCAAGACAGAAAAGAAACCGGAACCCGTTGTCACTCAGACCAAGAAAAGTCAACAGCAAGTGTTGGCTAGTAAGGAGCCATCTAATACATCCAAATCGTCTAGTATTCATGTGAAGAATGAGGCTAGTAGTTCTCATGCTCATTCCAGTTCTGAGAATATTAATGTTGATTTGAACACCGAGGAGTATTTAAGCAACGATGAAAGTGAATCGAGCGATGCAGCCAGTTATAAAACTGAAGAATGTGATTTAGAAATCAGCCGCAAGCTATCCTTCGACAGTTGTTCTGATTCGGATAACAGTCTAGAAGATGAAACAGAGACCGAGGTGTTTAACAACTTAGAAGCAGAAGAAATTAAAAATGTCAGTAGTGAAGACGTCAATAATTCTTTTGTATTGACACAAGGCGCTGCAGTTTCTACACCCGTGTCGAAACCGTACGAAGTAAGTGACACTTTACAACCCTCTCGTGTATACAGTAGCTTAGAACCAGAATTGAACAGTACGTTTCAGAACCATGAAATGAACCATATTTCTTTTAAACCTCAAGTAACTGCAACTATGGGCACGGCATCTAATTTAACAGCTAGTTCAGGGATTTCAGGAATTTGCACTGAAAGTAAGAGTGAACTTACGCATCCCAACACACTCAAAATAAATGATTCAACAACAACTAGTTTAGACAATCCATCGAGCGAAGATAATAATGCTGAGTCCATAGATTCACACATTTTAACACCTCATACAGAATCCACATCATTTTCACATCCTAAGGTGTCACAAATTTCTCAAAGGGAAACCGTAAAACCAATGCACACAACAAATATGCATAATACTGTGGAAAATAATTCTTTGAAAGACATCACCGTTTCATTAAAAATTGATCCAGATAGTACATCGTCGGATTTTGAAACAATAAAAATCCTTGCAAACAGTAAGGAGAATCTGGTTGCTATTTCCGAGGAAGAAGACACTGAGAAGGAAACTAATTCCTTGAAAGAAACCACCGTTCCACTAAAACATGATCCAGCTAATGCATCAGATTTTGAACCAGTTAAGAACGTTGCGAAAAGCAAAGAAAATCTGGTTGATATTTCCATCAACGAAGGTACTGAGGGAAATATTTCCTTGAAAGAAAACACCGTTCCTTTAAAAAATGAACCAGATGATACGTCATCAGATGTTGAACCAGTTAAGAACATTGTGAACAGCAGAGAAAATATGGTTGATATTTCTAAGAACGAAGATACTGAGAAAAATGGTTCCTTGAAAGAAACAGCCAAATTAAGAAATGATCCAGATAATGCATCAGATTTTGAACCAGTAAAGAACATTGAGACCAGTTCACAAAATCAGGTTGTTATTTCCAAGGATGAAGGTACTGAGGAAACAAAATCAGTGGAAGAAATCACCGTTGCATCTAAAATTGACCCACATAGTGCACCAGATTATGAGCCAGTAACAACCAAGAACATTGAGAACGGTAGAGAAAGCCAGGTTGTTATTTGTAAGAACGAAGGTAGTCAAGTTAACGAAAGTGAAAATGATCCGGCTAAATCTTCGACAGTTCTGCCCGTTGTAGATACTGTTTTACAGAATGCATCCAATTCTAGTTCTGGAGCTGACCAAAATTCCGCGAGCTTCCGTTTTAACTCGTGTGACACTAATATTACACCAACCCCAGCTACAGCTCAAGGAAAGCCAAAAGAGGTTCAGAATTCAAGCGATACTGCGTCCTCCACTGAAGAACATCCCTCAACGGGGAAAACTGAAGATACTTCACCAGTTGTTCACCAGCAGGATTCAGATATTGGGTCCAGCCAGAAAAACGGTTCAGTTACGGAGATTCTACTCAATAATTCACTAGCAGAACATGTTAATCCAGCAAATCCCACTGAATCAAGTACTCCCGAAAAAGTAGTTGAATCGGAACTAATCAATGTCGAAGGAGACGAGAAAACAAAGTTTTCTAAAGTAGAAGCTACAGCTCAAAATTCCCAAATGTCGACTAATGATGATGAAAGTTCATTATCTTCCCCAATTCCTTCTACCCATCCTAAGCAGAACTCGCCCAAAAGTAAAGACGTAGTTTCTACTTCAAACCCAAATATAAAAACTCCTACTTCACAGTCTCCGATTACAAAAAACGTTGCAGGCGATGTCAACGTCGTCCGAGTAGGTAAGAGTACTCCTTCCGCTTCTAATTCTCCTATTTCCCGTTCCCCACAACCACAACCCTCCAGTCTCAAGAAAGGCCCCAGCAGTTCGGCATTATTAACAAATCCAAAAGGTCCAAAAGGTAAAAGTGAAGTTGCTGCAATACAGTCAAGTAATGAAACCTTAGTGCATCCATTGAAAAAACCTGCAATAAGTCAAAAGACCTCAAAAGAGTCCAATTCTAGTCGTTCTACATCGTCTTCTCCCAATGCTAAAAAGGCTATTTCCGAAAAATCGTCTGCAACTCAAAACACCTCAACAACGAATCTGACAAAAAAGAAGTCTGTGTCCTCCCTAAACCGAGAACCAATAACCTCAGATAAATCGGTGAAAAGTCCTTCTACATCAGCTCTGAAGAAGACGAAGAATGACATATCAAATTTGATCGCTCGCTTAACCAAACCCACCACCAGCAGTGTAAGGAAATATAGTAATAAAATCGACAAGCAACCAGATGAAGAAAGCAAGAAAAAATCTCCGAAAAGATTTTGGCAGTCACCTGCAGACAAACGAACGGTTGCTTCCAACGCTAGAAAAAGTGTGTCTACATCTGTGTCTCAGACAGATGAGTTGCCACGAAGTTCCACACCAGTAGTACCTGAAAAGTCAAACGCAGTATTAATTCCCACTAATGGTTCTGATGATGAATACCATGATGATAACGTTAATGATGACTCTAATATAAAAATGGGGAGCAGTAGTACTAGTGAACATAGAATCCGATCACAGCTTAATTTATCAGATGATGATTCTTCCATGTGCAGTGTGAATTCAAGTGTATTTAATTTCTCGATCTCAGATGGTCAGCTAGATTTTCAGTTTGACATTGACATGATGAAGATCAGAAGTGAACGGCTCGACCACTTTTTTGATTTTCAAATTCCGTCCTCACCATACACTCCTATACTAACCCCAGCACTGAAAAACCTCACTACAGCCATTATATCTGGGAGACGAAACTCTGCTCTACCAGCTCCCATAGAACTTGTAACAGACCATTGGATTTTTACAAGTAACTCGAATCCCCGGCGCTGTAGATCCGAGCCAGTGCTTTCGTCGATAAAACAAACGCATCATTTTGACGATTTTGAACAAAGGAAGGAAGCTCTGATAAGCCCCGGAAGCATCCCTTTACAAAACGGAAGTACCCTTAATTTTAAAGATAGTGTTGGCAGTGTCCAGACGGCGGATAGCTCCAACAATTCTGCCTCCACGACTTCTTTTGAAAGTCACAAAGCTCGTTTAGTTGATGCTTCTTCACAGGTGGCTTCCCATAGACAATAAAATAAAACAACTTGTACTAATTTAAAGCAATCACAGTTTAAAAGCGCTTGGCATGTGTATTGAATTTGCATGTATTTTTGCTTGCTAATGTACTAACTCAATAAGATATGACTTGTATGTATTAGGGAATGAAAAATTGCTAAAGTGAAGTACATAATTATAGTGAAGGGAATATAATCTGTACCCAAGTGTAAACAGTCTGGTTGTAAGACAGTAGGTCTACTTGCGCAAAAATAATAGAGCCAATTATTTTTTTATAATCGTAGAATATTTATTTTAGACTGAAACGAAACTGAAGACATCGCCAACGGGAAGAGTGACAGTTCCCAGATCTCCCATGTCACCCACACAAAGGAACGTTTCCTCGGAGCGTAAAGATGTTTCCGGAGTTTCAACGACGACAACTCGGAAATCTGTATCATCGGGTAATATTGCAACTAAACCGAAACCACTAACCGCCTCGAATTCATCAACTAGTAAACTTTCCATGTCTCCCTCAAGTCGTCAAAAGGTTGCAACGGTGACACCCACCAGACCTACGTGGAATACTAAAAAACCATCTCCCATTCCACCTGTAGCTGCAGAAAGGTTTACTCAATTTTCCGTGGATGACTATAATTTCCAGCAATGGGCTAATGAGTGGAGCAGCCGTCAAGAGAAGAAGAAAAATGCTGCTGAAAATGCTTAGTTTTTTTCACATATTTTATTAATTCAAGCTTAATTATAGTTAAATTAATTGATGACAGAAATATAAATTTTCTTTTTAAAAACCTTTAATTTTTGGAATACTAGTCAGCTTTATTGCATGATCATATTTAATCATGAATTCATGTATGTTTTTAATAATTATCAATTGTTGACTATTTGTGATTTAGTATGATTTAGTAGTACAGAAACTACGTGACTCAACTTTATACTCTAGTTTAAACCATATTATTATGATGTACGCACAATATGGATGGGATGGGGGTCTGAAATCCTTTGTTAGGGTGGTGACGCATGTCGGAAGCATCGTTTACGTTTAACACTATTTTCGCCGCCACATTACTAACATAATTACATCAAATAGTTTTTAAGCTATTTTTTTAGAGGAGAAAAATGTGTCTTGGGTATTTACGTTATAAAACTATATTTATGTACGTACTATCTGTAATACAATGTTTCCTTCTTTTCAAACACAACCTTGCTTCTGAAATAAATGATAATTACAAATCTTGCACGACACTTATGCTCACCGTGAACAATTACGACTCTTCGTAATCCTCTTGTTCATTTTTATTGTCGTCGACTAAAACTGACATCCGTTTTGGTACAATGGCCAAGACGCGCTCATTACTCCTTATCTATGCAAGCCTTTGCAAAACACCACGAGCATTGTTAGGACTTAAAATTAAGTGAGTTTAACATATCATCATATGCGTGTAATTTAATTTACTATACTTATACACATGTGCATTTATCGAATGAAATATACGCAATCAAGTACATACACACTCGACCAAACATGTCCTTCTGATAGACAGATTGTAATTTGTAATATGATATGACAACGACAACTAGGCAGTGCTTTTTAGGCAGCGAAACTGTGGTAAGGTTAATGTACGTGGCCAACGTTTCTATTTTTTAATTTAAAAAACGAGCGTACCTAATAGCAATTAGCAGTAGTAAATCAAAGCGGACGTACTACTGACCCACCTTAAAATAGCAAGCGACAAAAATAGTAAAAGTTTGCCTGTCATTTAAAACAATAAAAGGTTCAGCAAGTGATATTGCATTCTTGAGACTGTCGATCGGCACACAACTCATAATATAGGATATTGGAAAGGTATAAAGGTATACACAAATAAACTAATTTATGTACTATTGAAAGAATATTACACGTTAAGAACTAGTCCTCCAGAAGAGGGGAATTTATTCAGCTAAATATGGTAGTTAAAATGTTACGCTGAAGTCCATGTAAAATTTAAAATCAAAACGAAAAAATAAAGATATTTTTGGAAATTAAGAAATTTTGTATAATTAATGATAATAATAATTATTATATTAGAAATATTTTAAAAAAGAGTACTTACTTAACAATTAATGGTAATGTAAGTTTCTAGGCATTTGGCACCCTTCCAAGGTAGACACAATAAGGTTGATGCTTAATACTAATTTATGTACATATTACCCTAATTGGAAGAATGACAGTTGTGTACATATGTAAAAAAAAGGGTGTATTCTTAAAATTCGATGGTATGTTGAGCCCGTGGTTATGAGTATGAGTAGTGTGATGAATGTGGACACCACTGCTCCTGTCCTTTTCTGGAACAATAGAAACAGAAGTTTGATTAGTGACAAAGAACTAACTACAATTAAATACCCTTGTATCCGATTGAATAGTTAACCAGTTATTACTAATTACTCCTGCAAAGTCATTAAACTGGACTTTTTCGAAAGTAGTTTTAGGAGTTTGTAGTTTCTACGACAGAAGTTGTACAACTATATTATTATTATAAAAAATAGTTGATTTACACTTGCGATGAATAATGAAAACTAAACTCAATTTCAAATCCAGAATGAACAGTACTACTATACTAGTAACACATGGATAGATGCATTAATATTCAGTAGTAATTGGTGCCCCTGTTTACATCCGCTTTTAGCATATCCACCTCCTGTTTGTTAAGATTGAGAAGGGAAGGTGTAAAAATGGAGTCGATCTGCTAGATGCTGTAGTTAGGGTAGACGGAGATGTCGAGAAATCTCAAAGCAAGTTTCTTCCCTGTTGGAAGTACATAATTATCAGTGCAACAGATACACATTCTAGTTGAAGATGCAAAGTAAGACATTCATCATATGATTATCATTGCACTAGTCCTTCATTACACTCGACGATGCACACGATACAGATTCACATAATTACATGTTAAGCTCTACTGCAGACAACGTCCATGCAATAACCACGATCTATTCACGATGTAAATGAAAACGTCAGATTCGATGTCCTACTTGACGAGAGCACATGGTTCATTTTCTATTGACAGCGATGTGCATTTACATGGTACAATGAGCTGCAGTTTAAGTTTTAAATTCCATCCAACACAACAGAACGCAACACAACGCCAACCTCACCCAACCAACCGCAAGACATATATAATGCCGATGCGATGCCGAATG
The DNA here is from genome assembly GCA_036851915.1 of Ptenothrix huangshanensis. Lineage (NCBI taxonomy): Eukaryota > Metazoa > Arthropoda > Collembola > Symphypleona > Dicyrtomidae > Ptenothrix > Ptenothrix huangshanensis. The sequence goes on along the minus strand of JAAXYX010001482.1, from coordinate 11,068 downwards.
CCGACGCGATTTCCAATCTATCCTCATTCAATTCATGTCTTCACAACTTTTCCTTCTATTTACGTATTCTAAGATCTCTTTCATTCATTAAACTTTGATATACAAGTCGTGTGGATATGCTATCAGTATCTATGTTATCCCCAGACCTTTCTTCAGTCCTCTCTACAAGATTATTTTTCACACGCGTAAATGTTCCTACGTAATAACAATTGTAATTATATTTCGTACGAATCGTAAAACTCGTGTTTTATAGCTTTCTGTCTAATCTATCTTCTCTACGTTTGAACACTTTATAATAAATATGAGTCAAGTTTCGAAATCGATTTATTAAAATTTAATTCAAAGGATAAACTGTTTTTTTATTCAATTTAGAAACGGGGCATTGCTGTCTGTTGTTATAATTATACAAAAATAATAATTGCAATTTTTCCGACAAGAAAATATTTGGATAACACTAAACCTGACAGTCCAACACTCATAAGTATTGGTAATTAAAGGTTACAAGTCAGTGTTTTTGTTTCAATTATTGTTGTCGATCAATCAAAGATGTCATAGAAAGGCAATAGCCAAACTTTGTCGTTAGTACTAGGAAAGATATCAGGTGTAATGAGCATAATCTTCCACGAACCACTAAAAAATATTAGAAGTAATAACTGTTTTCGTATTTATTTGCTTATTCCGTGCGGTATAGAAAGAGAACCGTTATTATTTAGGATTTAAATAATATGATGTGTTTTAGCCTAGTTTTCGATTAGCTGTTGTTAATAATCATTATCAGGGCAAAAGAAGTTTGTTTTCTAGCAGTCAGCAAATCGTAAATGGGCCTTTAAGCAAAGGTCATTATAAATAAGGACTTTAGGATACCGGTGCCTGAAATAAATTACAGTGTTCGCCCAGCCCTAGTTTCGTAATGTATTGTACGCGCAAAGCTAGTACATACACAACTCTCAAGCCTTCAATTGTATACAATTACCTGAAAATTTTATTCACGCTGAATTCCAGAGCATTACGCGTAGCCCCATTCAAATTGTTGACCAGTAACTTTTTATACCATAAGTATTAATTGCCATTTTTTTCGTTTTTGGCCGCAATACGTACCTAGCCAGGCAAGTTTAAGACTTTCTATGAGGCAATGCAACATCGAGTGGAAACTGAATACACAAAGGATTTGAATCTCTTTACAAATTACGCATTCCGAATGCGTTCACTTGCCGGAGTACATAAAATCGCATTCCACTTTGTAGTAATTAATAAATTAAATAGGTAAGTATTGTATTAACCTTCAAATGTAAACTAAATGCAACGGAATTATGTCGAAATATTAAACATGCGAGAGTTCAAACCAGGATTAAAATGCACACGCACAGTTGTAAAAAATTTGAATGTTCGAAAAACTTGATGGCATTTAACGCAACTCACCGTTAAAGGGGCACTGAACTGATTACGATATCCGATTACAATGATTATGTTCTTCATTAATTTGCGGACTCAGAATCGGTTTTCTCCAGGAGAAGAGGATGAAGAAAGAACTAATCCACAATACGACGGCTACAGAAAACATAGCTAGACCCGCGATACTAATGTAGGCAGCAAGTGCGATCCATAATGCGAACAGTTCCATCTTCGTCTGTCTTGCCAAATTATGTTACCTATACCACACAAACGAAAACGTTGAATTAACTTCTGTCCCACTAATTTTGCTCAACTTTGATATTTTTATGGTTTTTGATTGTCAAAGAAAATATACTAATATAATCACACCTGTCACACGCATAATAATATATGAAATATGTGCTGTACCAGTTTCGTTTTACACTTGCTCACCTTACTTGATCTGATTTACAATGATTTCCTCAGACGGATGGCTGTGGCAGGAATGGAGAGCTCTGAGCACAAACTCTTTGAGTGCAACGTTCGAAAACTGAATGAAATGGCTTGACTTGTTGAAAATTCACTTTAGGTCCCTTTTGCACTGGTCAATAGAAACGTATTGTAAGGGAATCAACATCAACAATCAAAATATGAAAGTACTTCCACATTTGTTTTCGCAGGTAGCATCTCGTAGTATTTACTTGTATCGTCAAGGTGCAGCGAGCACAGTCATCTCCGTAAAGTCATATACCTATACAGGATCTTGCAGCTTGCAGCATATGAACCAACCATCACCTATCCAACTCTAGAGGAAGAAATGAAGACATGATAATATTGGATTGGAAGTGGAAGGCTGTATAAAAGCCAAGCATAAACAGTCAAATCTGCATTCTGCATGCAAAAGGTAGGTAGTTGCTGGTCAGGATTTGCGTATTTTTAATCTTTGTCATAAGGTACCATGTATCTTTCATGCCAACGTAGGTACGTCTGATATACCTGAGTACGTAGATTAGTCTGATGCGTTCACTTTTCCCTCTGCCTCTGCTGTTTTTTACTCATCACCCAACTACCTACAGCTTATACACAAAGACGACTTAAAAATGCAATGCAAAGTACTTGCCAGATACTGCATGCATAATATACAACTTATTTTACTGCCTGCTCTGGTATTCTGTCTATTTCCCAAATTCTTTCCAATCTTTGTTCACTTTGGAGGCTGACGACTGAGGCGACGACTGTTTTATTAGTAATGGTTGCTCTGACAAGCGTACGAGTAAATGCAATTTCGATATGCAGCACTTTAGGTGGCACGCTTCGCCTTGTTTTTGCCTCAGTTTCCGGCTAATTTTTTTCATTTCAAACCAACGGTCATTAAGCCGTCGCGTTAATCATATTTGTACCAGGAAAACGAAATCTGTTCTAGGAAAATCTCATGATAAGCAATATTCTCCAAAATGATGCGATGCACGGCTTACGCTGACAGAAATTTATCGTATTCATTACCTACCAAACGTTAAAAACCAAAAAACCTAGACGTTGACTTCTTACCAACGCTATACGCTGTAGTTGTACAGTCTGTCAGCCTGTCTTCTCATTTTATTTTAGAAATAAAAAAGATTAAATTATATATGGTCAAATCAAATGATTTATGTTTCGTTTGTCGTGGTACAGTGAATTGTAGCGTAAAGTTTTGAACATAAATAATCTTGGTAAGGCCACTGCCTACACTCTTTTAGCTAACCGTGCTGTGTCCAGCAAGTTGGTGGGATTCAATGGGATGCATGACGCATTCACCGCTTTCCTATATGTAGTTGGTTCAGCAGAACTTTAAAAAAAAATAATGTTAATTATTTTAATCACAAAGTCAACGTAGGTGTAGTTGGGCTGCGCGCGATGTTCGTATACGGAAATTTAGATTAAGGATCATGCATTCAGTTACTGTTATTTAAATGCTTGGTGGAACTCCTTTACTAAAATTATAATTACGTTCTTAAACGACCAGTAAAACGAAATTGTTATTATAAAAGCTACTGTTAATTGCCTTCACTGACTGTACATATGTAAAACTTGCATGTGTGGTTTAGAATAATCCTTTAACGAGTGCAGATGATAACAGCGGCTTACAAAATTAGGGGTACAAGCGTTATGATCCCTCAAAAGTGTTTTGGCGCACTGATGTCTAGTATCTGGAATAAAAATCTAGCTGCATTTCAGTTTTGAAATTGTACATAAAGTTTTGCCATAATTAAGGTTGTGCTTTATAGCTCTAATAAAGGTTAATTAATCTCGTTCTCTTTGTAAATCTTTGTAAAAGTATCGAATTAAAAAACATTCTATTGTTTGCGAAAGAATTCCAGCTACAATTTATTGATCTCGTTTACAATTTTTAGCTTCATGTACACATGCGGCAGCTCCAATGTCCACCAGAAACCACGATATAGTGTGCAGAAAATCTCTTAAAAATTTGCGAATTTCGTAATGCACACATGAGAAAAAATATGCTGCAGAATAATAGCTTTGAAGTATAATTACCTCTGCTATCACAAAGACAACGACACATTAAAACATCGGATGCACATTGTTGAAGGAAGGAAAATAGCGAAACATTTAAAAGGATTGGAGGAGACTGCAGACGAAGTAAATTCATGCAGGTAAGTAATGAGAATGTAGAACGCTCCAACAGCCACAAGCGGTGGAAACGGAAGAAAAAGGAAGTTTGCTCACTTGAGCACAAAGATGAAACACTGACTAGTGAGCAAGAGAAGTGAAGATGATAATCAGTAATCACGTAACCCTTCGTGGTGTGGTAAGTATAAAATATGCTACCTTAGTGTACCATTTGTGTATATATATCGTCATTGAAGAATGAAAAAGAGCTAAATGCTATGCTTTAACATAGCATATAGCTCATTTTCATTCTTCAACGACGATATATAGTATGATACAGCAAGAAATGAAGTCGCTAAAGCAAGTAAGGATGGCCATGTGCATTTGTCTTGGTTGGTACATTCAGTCAAGATTAAGATGTTAAAAGATTGAACTCGAAGTTGGGGTGGCAGATGGATAGATGAATTATTATTACATTCCTTGTTTCTTACCAACCTAAGATTTTATGGTCTTTTGTGCCTATCTAGTGATTATTCAGTGTGCTGTTCAAACACCTGGGAAGAACGAGATCAGTCACGGTGAGTAACCTACGGTGCATAAGAGGAGTTCATTTACGAATAGTCAACAAAATTTGACATCTTTCAATTCAAATTCCTTGAAGTTCCTAAGGTCAAGAGAATTGAGACGTGAAAATATTTCTGCTGCTTATGCCCCTACCCTAACTATTAGTCGATCCTATAGTGCATAATCAAAATAATATTCCTGTTGTCCCAGACGGAAAAAACCAGCAAATATGAAACTTGCTCTGCATAATTTATGTCCATTACAATCTCTTTGCAAGATTCTCAAAACTTAATAATTTATTACCCCCTTCCTACGACTATACTGATGGTGCATAAACTAACGACTAAAATACACAGGCCGTTGTTCTTTTAGCTTCAATGAAAGCTCACTATTTAAGTAACGCACAGTAATTAAATGAGTGAAAAATACAAAAACGAGAAATTGGAATGTGAGTTTTAAGTTAATTTTTAACGCAATAATTGTATGTGTAGGTATAGGTATATTGCACGCCCCACGTCTTAGAGTAACGGATAAGAGATGACTTTGAAGTAAAACGAGTCACGTCGTCTGCTTTTTTAATCCAATCCTTCACCAGTTTCGGCCAGCAGTTTTTCCTCTTCTCTAGCTTCTTCAGTTCGTATCTGCTCAGCTTCTTCATCTATACTAGAAGTTTGTTCACTACTACTTGACCCATGGGGCTGTGAAAAATAAACCAAGAAAAGTGGATCTCCCATAAATGGTGTTAAGAAGATTTTTGTACCCATCCATTTATTACTGCTTTTGAACCTTTTAAAACTAATACATATTATAAAAGCTAACGCATGATATATTTGAAGTAAATGAAGAGTAATGACTGATGATAGTACGTTATCAATCGGGTGCACGGAATTATGAAGAAATTGCCAACTCTTTTCAAGACCAAACATGCACCAATTCATTTCTACGAGGGACTTAGCATTAAATACTTCATCAATATCAATTATTATTAATTACTACTACTTACGGAAGGAACATAATCAGCATCTTCGCTGCTTTTGTAGTCTTCATCTACATCGAAATAATTTTTTCTTGGACTGCCTCCTTGATGTTCTGTATCAAAGGATGTGGATGCTGACGTAGCAGACGTTTCGTTGTTTCCATCAATATCCTTCGACTCCCTTTTGCTTTTCGAAGCAAATTCACTGCTGGTCACCTCACCCGATTGGTCGTCAATATCACTGTCCACCCGTGATTCTTTTTCAGAACCAGCAGAGGCCTTGTTACGGACCGGACGAGTAGTATGTTCATCACTAGAATCGACAGAATCATCGGAAGAATCAGCAGTTTCAGAAGCTTCACCCTCACTAGCACTGCTCGCTGGTAGTTTTCTCTTTTCAGCAAACTTACGAAAGGAATGGAATACAGAGAAAACAATTAAATTTTTCATGCAACAGAAAAAGTTTTATTATAAACTTTGCATTTCTGCCTCTACCCGTTGCAAATAGAATAATATAATAAATTAGTCCCACATTCTTTAAAATGATTTACCTTGTACCTTGAAGCGTCATACGAACGGTTAAGATTTAAATTTGCCACACCTTCAATAGGATCAAAAAGAATTCCTTGCTCTTTGGGCAAAGTCAAGAGCTTCTTTATAAAAGCAGCAAAGCGCTGGAAGACCGATACCTTTGAACTATTATATTTCTTACGGGGGGAAAGCTGAGAGAGAACGAATAAAAAAATTAAATTTTTTTTTATAATTATTAATAGACTCAGTTAATTATTATAGATCATAGGAACTAATAGGAAGGAGGTTTCTTGTCAAGTAAGCGCAGACGCAGACAATTCATAAAAGCTATTATAGATGCCATACAGTGTATCTCACCTTTTTTCTCTTCTCTCCATCACATTTGGGCTGTCCATTTTTCTCAGGTTTTAAATCACGATGCAGATAATGTTCGATTTTTTCGATAAATAATTCGATATATTTAACAGCTTCCAGCTATAAATGTTAATTAAGTTTAAAGAGCCATGAAAAATACTGTAGCACGAAGTACAGTGATTATAATTACATTTTTGTATTTTTTAACGGTTTGGAAATTACGTGATTACATATATATTAAAATGGGTAGATGTAATTTTATTTACCAAGTAATATGCTAACATTTGGAGGACCCAATCCAGTGGAATCCGTAATTTAGATTCGTTTCGGGTACGGAAATTTTTGACTGCAATTACCTCATACTTTTCATCGGGTACACAAGACTGATTGATATCCAGAATCAGCTTTACTCGCTTGTTATCCCCACCCCTGTTAAAGCTTCCGTCGGTGTCCACTGTAACTTCTACAGATATAATATTATCATTGCGATTTAATTAACTGTAAATTAGTCGTTCCTTTGAAATTTGCTTATTCATTTTTTAAACCAGGTCAAAGTAATAAATCCCACTTATCATATACAAAGTATTGCACTATGTGATTACCAATAATAGTAATATAAAAGTATGGACAATAATTACAAGAAAGTCTCGATAATAGACACACCATCAAAACAATAAAAATGATCTTATAAAATACTGAAATGGCACAAACTAGATGGCAGAAAATGAAGTCACTGGCTCAACAGTATCAGCTATTTTAGGAAACCCATTCCGAAATTTTAAAATTAGCTGTCATATCTTTTACTTTACCTTGACTTTGTCCATTTGGAAAGCTCAAAGAAAACTTCAGAGTGGAAAGGGGCCTCCCATGTTGTTCAGCCACTTTGTTGCACACTTGTTCTACCTCACGAAGTAGCCAGAATACTGGTGGTGAAACAACTTTGAAAATTGTAGAAAATATTTGGGCAAGTATAATCTTGAAAGATTCAGTAACTCGTGATATTATTCCGACATTTTTTTGTTTTAAGCGTGCCATTTTATTTCCTATTAGTATTATACACAGCAGTATTATTAAATTATAATATTGGCAATTTGCACGTGTCCTTAAAGCACACACGTCGTTGTTCACAATTAATTGGAAAATTAACTTTTGAAGACGACGTATAATCGGTGCTTCGGACAGCGTTCGCTTGTGAGGTAGAAAACGGTTTGCTTTTGTGACCAAAAAGCAAATGCTCACAGCGGAACAGAGCCACGCTGTTTCACTGGAATAATGGTCAATGAATAACGGCAACGTTAATGAGGAATGATAACAGTAAGGTTTTTTTGAACTTGACAGAATGCATACTACATATCGGTGATTGTCCAAGGCATTCCAGTAGTTACAGGTAGTCAATTTTAATACTTTTGTAACTTAAAATGCACTTGAAATGTTCAATCATGGTTATGCTAGATTATGCAGGTAGGTATATACTTTATTATGTACCCTTGCATTGCAACCTGCTGGGTACCTTGCCATCTGTTATTTGCATCCTTTCTACTTAGTTATCTATATGGTTGAATGACATTTTCAAATAAAGCAATATTTAATGCAAAGTAAAACAAAACCGCACTTTTTCCATTTTATGCTACTGGATTTATGATAATTGCTGAGTTTATCTTACCGGACACAATCATGATTATCGGCCATTATCAATGTAAATTAGTAAAAGGAAACTTCAGAAAAATTTCGGTCATTGATCTATTCTAATCCGAAATTTTAAATATTGAATAATGTTGTTTGTACAGGAATAGAAATAAAGGTCAGTGAAACTCATGACTGTGATAATGTTTATCAACTTCTTGTATTTGAACACTACTGATTGTAACCATGTAGGTACTGGCATTAAATCAAGTTTAACTAATGGAGAAATAGGTATATCGGCGTAGCAAAGCAAGAAACTGACCGACGTAACTAGATTAATCCCTCAAAATTACTTCACTTGATTAATCCCCTTTTACGCCTAACTATAATTATAGATATCATGAACTTATGTATACCTTTGAAAAGATGTAATGTTCTTTAACTGCTCAAGCTGGTTCAATATTAGAGGCCTACAATGCAATATGCAATATTGAATACACTTTGGATGGGACTCGAAGCACGGATTTTAACTTCACGATATTTTTATTAGGAATTTATTATACATCGGTACGCAAAAGTAGAACTGCACCCTTCATCCCTTGCATGAACACCAAAAAGTATAATTATAGTAAGTTACAATAATTTAACATATGCGCTCTCCGAAGTTCAAAGTGTCTACGCTAAAAAGGCTTTTTCTTGCGCATTACATTTAATTATTTATATTATCCCACGTAACCTGAATAACGAACAATATATACATATTATTCATAGGACCGATATTACTTACGTATTTAATTCAGTAGCTACTATTTATTATATGAGTTAAATAAATTAAAGGGATCTCAAAAACACAATGAACTAGATATTAACTACTATTTTATAATTATTCATTTCAGCGATTCATACCATACCATATCATACCATACAACGCCACTACAACTGGTTCCTGGTTAACGAACCGAACGTGTCACGATTATCATAAAAACATGTAAGCAAATTTAGGAAAACTTATAATTAGCTACAAACAAAAACGGACAAGCTTCAATGTAACCATTATCGAGTTTGTAACTTATAATACAAAAATATAGTGTCTCACGATTACACAATCATATCATAACCACTGAACTGAGCTACGAATTTTACGCAGGACATTTTACAGAACAGGTGCTGCCAGTGTTAGCATAAACCTGTATTCGATCAATAAATACAAAATAATGAATGCATAAAACCAATTAGTCCGTACGTAGGTAAATCCAAACCATCACTGGCCCAATCCCTCCAAAGTCTTATCTAATGAACAAGAACATCATGCATTGCATACTTCCACGTCCAAATCCTTGCTATTTTGTCGAAAGTCTGCCTATCTTTTTCATACAACTCGGCCACATTTTTTTCCATACTAATTTCCAAAAATGGGTCGGTTAGCAAACTTTGGACGGATAGAAGAATTTGCGGAATTGTGAGAACCAAAGCCCAGTTATGCTGTATACAGTCAATTCCAATGTCGCCATGACGTGAGATGTTAGGATGGAAGATTTTCGTGAGGAATCTTACTCCAGGTGGTTTTAAAGGATAACTGCAAATAAAACCATCGTATACCAATTAGCGAATATCTTTTATAAAAATGACAATACTAGGTGTTCGCAAGTAAGTAATTTATGATGGGTCGTCTTACTCATGAGAAATCTTAAGATTAAGGTAGAACACTCCTCCCTGATATGGACTCTGAGGGGGTCCGTTCACGCGAGCCAACCAATTATAGTTTAAATTATCCAAAGGCATTGCTTCAATCCCCTCTGGATGATCAACGCGCATCCCTAAAAATCATTAATAATTTACTGACAATTCTGCCGTACAAATGATATGATATGCATTTTTAAATGTAAATTCACCGTAAGAAATTACAGAAAAAACAAACAGAATATTCTAAAACTACCGAAGTTAATTACATTGCACTGGAAGAAAATTAAAGAAATGCAATGAAGTTCAACAGTACAAAATAAAAAACCAAGCACCATTTACAACCAGTAAGAGGCCTACAGTAGAATGAGTTGTGTTAAAAACTTACATTTAATTTCTTTAAACAGTCGAACTGATCTAAGTGATCTTGAGTTCGTAGGAACTGGTAACACGGAATTCAAATCCATAAAGCAAAGCTTGCAAGGAACGCTTTCAAAACTGTCAAAGAACCAAAACACAAATTGTTAACTGAAGCCCGAATATGTATTTGAATATGTGAATCAGGGCATGTACCTACATGTATTCTACTCTGTGGACTTACAAGTCAGAATAAACTGAGTACCAATCAACCACAGGGTAAATTGGATTGAATAGAGGCCATCTTTTTCTTACAAATTCTTCCCATTTGGCATTGGAATACTGATCTGCAATTATAGTCTTCCACCTACTACTGACTTTGGATGCCATAAAAAGCGAAATATCATCGAGCATTCTAAAAATAATGGCCCAAACTGAAACAGAAAGAAAGTAACTATTATTCTTTCTGAGTAACAAACGATAGCAAAATTTGCAAAAAACTAAGTAACTGAAGAATCACGAACTTTCTGGGGGTATGCGGTGTGACGTATCTTTATTGCCATTTTGTTCATCATGTGAAGACCAATGGCTGGTTAGTTGAGTTACTCTCTTGGCTAATCTGTCAGCAGGTGAGACTCTGTTTGCAGCTTCGGGTGACTCTGACCATGGAATAAGCGGCAGAAAATCCGTCGGTCCGCCAGCTACATCGAGCTGAAAGGGAACTGGTAATGGAGCAGCATCTTCCGATGGTTCATCATTTCCTGAGTCGCCGTCATCTTTCTGGAAACATATAAGTACGTACTTCTTATTACTTACTACATACATGTATTTCTTTTGCATTAACGTTTGACACTAAAATAGCTGTAGAAAGCTGATTGTTTTTTCAATCAGATTAATTTGAATTTTTCGCTGTTGCGAAAATTCAAATTATGGGGTTTAGTTGCCATTTTCGAGATTTAGTTTTAGTTTTACTTTCGGGGAGGTGAGTCAGGTTGGGGAATTAGT
>JAAXYX010001481.1:0-22808 GCA_036851915.1 Ptenothrix huangshanensis | reverse complement strand
CAGCGGAAAGTCGGAAAATACTGCGGTCTCACTGCTTTAACTTCCATTTCAGCTCTGGCTCTCATTTCTTCTCTGTAGATTTTCTACATACTTGAGCTCCCATTGCATGGGATGGCATGGGATGGCATGGCTGGAGCTTAATATGCTCCCACTACAACTACAACTACAACTACACTTATTTCTATAGCGATACCATGCAGGGATACTAGAGTTGAGGACGGAAGCGTAAAGGAAGGTGTAAGTGCCTATACTTACATGTTAGATAGAAAGTGGTTGAGTATTCTATTTGGACGGATAAGGGAGCTATGTCCTCTTTACTGATCTCATGATTTTTAGCTCTTTCGCTCCCTCACTCTTCTCTTCACATTCGCCATTTGCTATTCGCAATTGGACGGAAAGGCAAGTATTTTCTGCTCGTCTTTTCCTCGTGTTTAGTGCCTCTTGTGTTTTGTTAGGTGATGTTAAGTAATGTATATGTGTACCTTTGGGGACCGCTTTTTCTCCAGGCCCAAGGGAGGGAAACTCTCAAGTCTCGACTATGTTGTGTACTATGTGTGGGAGCCGAACCATCTCCCCGGGTTTTTTTCTGTCATGCATGCAACATGGATCTTGTCAATGCAATGCAATGCATCCTTGTTCTCCTCACTCTCCTCGCTCACTCCCTCGCTCTCCTCTGCTCTGTACGAGGAAGAAGGAGCTTAGATATGAGGAAAAGGGACGCATGGAGCATGTGAGCTTGCGGATCTTACGTCTTGTTTCCATTTCTAGCCCCAGTCCCAGCTCCGGTTCCAGTTCAACTTCCAGCCTCTTCTCACTTGAGAACAGGTTCAATCGATTCTTTGGATTCCAACTTTACTTGTTACAATCTAACAACCTTACCACGCCAAGCACTAAAAGACGGCTAACGGCTGCTATCAAAAACTACTTACTATACTTTCCTCGGATGCGATAAGAAACCATAAGCAGGTGGTTAGGTGGAAAGAAAAAGTAACATGGGAAAGAGACTAAGAGTCCGTGTATGAGATGAGGCTACGAGAATCGCATGGGTATGAGTATGAGTATGGGTATGACAATTACGATGACAGTGGCCTGGTCTGGTCTGGTCTGGCTTGGAATGGCTTGGAATGGAATGGAATGGAATGGCGTGGTTTCCCCACGCGATGGGTTTCTTCCTCTGCTTCACTGCTTGTCTCGGTCCCGTGTTGTCTTGTGTTGTGTTGCGCTGTGTTGTACTGTGCCTGTGCCTGTGACTGTATCGTTTCCCTGGGTGTATAAAAGGTGAGGTAAGTGCAGGAGTAAGTGGGAAGGGAAAATAGAATAAAGATAAAGTAGCTACCAGGAGACTTTTGGAGTAAATACAAGGAGTTTGGTTGGCGAAATACATAATTTATGGTTGGTTGTGCTGAATGGATTTCAATACGTAGCAGTTCTTGAACTGTGAACTGGGAGAAGACGGAGCCACGAGGAAATGTATATTTATGAAGAGCGCAGAGAGAAATAAGATAAAGCTGGAATTTATTTTGTCCTTTCGACTCCCCAACCGGTAGTAAACGGATAAAGTGAGAAATGACAAATCGATATTTATTTTGTTTCTTTTTCACTCTCAACCTCCGCTGTCATTGTGTCATCGTGAGAATGAGAATGAAGATGATTTAATAGCTCCAACAAATTGCGGTCTGTCTCAACGAGTGAGTGAGCAAGAGTGTGTGTGTGTGTGTGTGTGTGTGGAGGATTACCGACATTACGCTGTGATTACTCCTCACATTCTTGTGTGGGCACCTTTCTGTGTATAGCTACATCCAATCCACCACACTACAACCACTGACTCTCTCTCTCTCTCTCTCTCTCTCTCTCGTTGCTAACTATCCGAATGCACGCTCAATTGGTTTCAGGAAATCTTTCACCCATTCACTGCACTGTATACATCCGACATTTCGATTAGAGTTATCCCCCCTTGAGAATGCTAGTAATCATGTCGAGCTCAATAGCTTAATTCGCAAGTAGTCAAGTGTAAACAGAAAACCATAAACCTTTGTTTTTTGACTAATCACTAAGCTTGGGATTTAATTACCATTAGTTCCTTGTCAAATGTCTGTAAGGAGGAGGAGGATCGGAGTAGGAATAGGAATAGGAATGAGGAGAGATTCCGATGGTCATTAATTTTCCCCTGATCATGTTTGTCCTCTGGATTGTGATTGTGGATAAAAGAGTGTGAAGATAATAGAGAAGAGAGTAATGGTGGTGCTGGTAATTGTGTAGGTGCTGGTCTGGTTCTGGTTCTGGTAGCTTATCAAATCCACATCAGTCCCAATAATCTGGGTGAGTAAATAAACAAGAAGGTATAATACGAATCCGCAGAAGGCTTTTTTCTGTTTATTTGTTTTCGCCTGTACTCTGCTCAATGTGTGGGGAAAGAGGGAGAGAGAGAGAGAGTGGCGGTCGTAGTGGTAGGTGGTTAGTGGTGGTGGGAGGATTGAAGCGTACATAGATGCAGTTGGGAAAAGTTATTGATTTTGCCAAGATGTCTCTGGAAAGTTGTTAGGCTTTCGTTTTTCGACTTGGTGTGGACATTGATCGTTGGAGGATATAAGTCGTATAGACTGACTGGCACGGGGTATTCTATGTTTGATCCGAGGGGAAAATAGATTTAATCTAACGATATGAAAGTCGTTATCGTAAATCGACAATCGCATAGAAGAAAACGTGAGCCTGGACCTTTCTGCCTCGACTGCACACACAGCCAGTCCGCATTACGTTTGTAATGGAGTTATACTTGAGTATACTGATTGTTTCCTGGTTACATAGCTTACCTATTATCTTCCCACTGTCTCTGTCTATCTCCCTGTCTGTCTCCTTGTCTCTCTCTCTCTCTCTCTCTCTCTCTCGTTCAACATTGTATTTGAGAAAGAAACCAAAGTCATGGAAGAAAATAGAGAAATGTGGGGATGACAGGGATGTACATAATGAGGATTTAAGTTGATTAGGATGTGGGGAAACTATGGCATGCTTCCCTGCCTTTGATTCTCGACGTAGTCCTTTTCTAGGTTGGTTTGATTTTGGTTTTGGCTTTGGCTTTGGCTTTGGCTTTGGCTTTGGCTTTGGATTCCTTTGAACAGGATGAGGACACAGTGGAAAGGTTAAGTATTTCCTATTGAAATTTGTTGAGAACTCATCCCATCCAATTCTGTTACAAAAGCCAAGCCTCAAACCAAACCAAACCAAACCAAACCAAAGCAAAGCAAGTGAAGGAAAGTAGGAAAGAGCATGATGCTTACATACATAGGTTGATGTGAATTGGCGTGATAAGTTTAGGAGACGAGGGTAAGAGTGAGTGGAGGGGGAGTGGAGGGGGGTCATGGAAATAAGTAGAATATCCAGCTATTTGAGCGTGCTTTGTCTATAGGAAAGGTAGTATATGGGAAAGACTGAATTAAGTGAATGAGATTATATAGTATTTAAGGATGGAAGATGAGACGTTTTTTTTCTCGGTTTGGTTTGGTTTTGCTAGTGGATGGTTGTTTGGTTGTCTGGTTGTTGGTTCGGTGGGAAGCAGTCCTGTGTTTTGTAGCTAATAATAAGAAGCCGGTGAAAGAAGATGAGAGCAGGAGAGATGTAAGGACCGCCTCATGAAGATGTAGATTGGCTCCCCTTCCGACCCATTATCCTGTCGAGGAAGGTTTAGTCACTCGAAAGTGTATTTGATAATACGTACTTTGCGAGTCTGTCCCTCTTCCGAATCCGTGTAGGCAAGGAAGGATGTATGTGGATGTGTGTGTGTGTGTTGTGGTTGTCTGTCCGTCCGTGTGCATGACTATGTGACTGGTGCTGGTGGGGGTACTGGTACTGGTTCGGGTTCGGGTTCTGTTTCTGGTTCTGGTTCTGGTTCTCGTTCTGGCTCTGGCTCTGGCTCTGGCTCTGGATGTGTGCTGGCTGGTGGGATGTTGGGAATGGGAACGGGAACAGGGCAGAGGGAGAGGAGCAGTCGTTGTCGTTTCTGTTCGCATCTTTTGATGCATTTATAGTTAGCTTGGAACTACCACTCTACTCTCCACTGTGGGGGAAGACGACGGAGAAGAAAGACGATTGCGCATCGCATAACACCGCATCATCCTCGTCGACATGAAGGAACATATCTCTTCCCCATCGCATCGCCATCACTACTATTGGAATTCCAAGTGGAAACGGAATGGAAACTGACTTTACTCACTTGCCAGCTCAACTGTTGAGGAGCCCGGAACGAGGATTCAAATGGGAACCGCTTCCTTTCATCCTACTTACATAACAGCCTCACCTATCAGCTATAGAACACTTCCAGGGTTTACTTCAGAGGCGTTTAGAGCAACATCGAGAACGAGGAAGAGGGAGACTAGAAGGGAAGAGAAGAGAAGAAAGAGAAACCCATGCCATGGAGTCCATATGGATCCCAATGGCAGTCGCAATGGCAATGGCAATAGCATAGTATAGTATAGTATAGTATAGCCAAGGATGGATAAGGAAGGGGAAAAGACGGATCTACATCAAACATTTATTACTCTCACCACTTATGCTTAGGATGAAACGTCAATGGGTCTTAAACTCTGCTTTTGCTTTTGCTTTTCTTGTCCGAATTTAGGACTGCGCTTTGGCTTGGCTTGGCTTGGCTTCGCTCTACACAGTCAACAGTCATCGACTCATCCATCCAGAATCCCGATCCACATCCACATCCAGCCATTCCAGAGACATGACTTAGACACATGTTATGTTATACGGACATACTCCATGGGATCGACTACACATAGGCTAGGCCATGCTTGGATCGGGATTCTTGGGTATTTTCAACCTCCTCGCACTCTTTCCAGTGTTGTGGGTATTTTGGTACTTTTCCAGTCCCTCCGTCTCATGCGGTCCTCGTCATGCTGCGCTTAGTCTACTCCACTCGGAGCGGGTAGCGTTTTTCACTCAAACGTATTATCAGCATCTTCTTTTGCGCATTTGACTGTTAAGTAGGGAATTGGTTGGGGTGTGACCGCTACCGTGCCGTGAGCTAATTAATCCAGATCAAAGTCAGTGATAAACGTTAGGACCGGGATTTAAAGTAAACACTCCACCCAGCGTGTTCGCGGCTGGGGAAGGGGAACGGAGGATGACGAAGATGACGGTGACGGTGACGGTGACGGTGATTGTGACTGACTATGAGTTGGACCGAGAGTTTGAGGGAAGACGGCCATAGTCGACTCACTACGCTGCACCGGAGAAGTAATTAAGCTAATAGTCCATTAATTACAATGACAATCCAAGACGAGAGTTTTGATTTCTTTGGCTGCACCGAGGAGAGGGAGTCGGAGTGAAATGATGCAGGGGAGGTGAAGAATGATTTAAGATCCTTTGAAGATGTCACCGAATATTTGGCTTTTATCAAAGGGACATGAAAGGAGAGGATAAGATTGGACATAATAGGTAATTAAGTAGGCGACAAGTATGTAGAATGGTTTTGACTGGGAAGAGGTAAAAGGTACAGAAAGGTAAAAGGAGTTTGGTGGTGGTGGTGGCGGGCGTGGAAGCGGGATGTCAATTTGATGGGGTGCACTGTGCGTCGTGTCAATCGATTCCACATGGAGAAAGAACTTAAGAGTCCGTTGATTTTCCTTTCATTGCCTGTTTATTTCATGGAAAATTTTTCACTCACTCACTCACGGCAAGGCTTATTGCTATTCATGTAGGAAATGTGGACGGGATGGGAGTACGAGTAGGCACCTGCACTCACTCCAAGAGTGCAACGTACACACGCCATCCGAAGCCATGCCATGCCATGCCATGCCACGTTACACTACGCCTTATCATGCCATGCCATGCCATGCGATGCGATGCGATGCGATGCCAAAGTAAAGCACATGGTTGGCGCCTATATCCATATTTGCATGTTGTATGGCATTGACATAAGATTATCCGGTATGGTGCTGGATTTAAGAGTTGGAAGTTTGAGGTGGCAGTTGCCAGTTGCTGCTGCTCTTACTATTTTTTCCCTTGTTCCACACAATCATGAGAAGTCGACATGATTTATTAGCTAGGGTTAGAGGATTGTGAGTTGTGAGCACCTTTCTTCCAAGTCGAATATCCTCGCAGTGCATTTCATCCGTAGCTATGCACTCAGAGTGAGGAGATTAACGAGACTGAGGACTTGTGGGGAGGCCCTATTACTCACGTGGAACGGGAACAGAGTAACTGTGGAAGGATACAAAGGAGCTACACATGGACTACGCGTGATATCGATACCAATAAATAAAATTCTCCGACTCATGTGTTTCTGTGGACGTGGATCGTGGATTGCGGTGACAATGGATTCATTCCTTGTACTGCATGTAGTGTGAAATCATCTCAGTGCATTACCTTCCCATTCAATCACTCGGACCGTTGGTTGTTATTCTTACAGTTTTATTTCCAAGGGAAATATGAGCCGAATCCTCATCATCATCATCATCATCATCATCATCATCATGTGGGCATGTGTGGGTGAGCCTTGGACTCAGTTCCAGTTTATAAAGTAACTTGATTGTTTTTCATTTTCTCGTATTTGCGACGGTGTCTGGTGTGGTACTCCGTTGAGGAATCGATGAGAATTAATGGGGATATTAGTAGGGTAAATGCCAAATGCCAAGTGCATGGGGAACCGGTTGAATGGCTGGATCAATTATTCATGATAGTGAGTGAGTCAGTGACAGTGTTGGTTAGGACGTAAAGGGAAAGGAAGGGATTAAAAATAGTGCCTGCTAATTTCACGATTCGTCGACTTTTATTATTTGAATAAAATAATTGCTTTCTCGTCAGCGCAGCGCTCGAGTCGACTGTGTGGTGCTGTAGAATTTGAGGAGTAGCATCAGTTTGTTTCAAATCCATGTCCTTGAGCGAGCCCAAGTGGAAGCGACAAAGTGTAAATAAACGTATTTGCAAGTGGTACTGTGACGGGTTTGCTGTAAAAATTAGAAGTTGCTATTATGCCCTCCGTAGCCTGAGCCAGTGCTGTGCAATGAATCGATAAAATGTGTAATAGGTAGATGATCCTCGCTAATACTACAATAAGGAGAGTAAAGACGGAATTTCGGTAGAAAGTGGAAGCGCAGAAACACTGCGGGTGAGATATATCCTCCAATCCTCCAATTCTCCTTCCGAGTTCCACTTGGAGTTGGTGTACATACGGATACCGACACCGACTCACAACCTTACGACAACCGACAACCTCTCAAATGTTACAACATCCAGTCTACACCGAGCACCGATGTAGCGGCGCTACATACACATAAACTGACTCCAGTCCCAGACTTCCATACCCCACACTCACTGCCTACTTTCTCCGCTTCCAACTCTGACGCAAGTTACTCTGTTTCAAGTCAAAGTTAAAGAGCAAGGGAAGGGAGGAGGAGAAGGAAAAGGAGAACATTCGAGGGAGTAGATCCATTTAATATATCATTGTATTATTGCATTGCATCGTAACGGTAGGGAGAGAGAGATGGAGGCCTGGTTTTAGTTCCCTTTCTCTATATACCTGTCACAGGCGCTCAAATGACTATTGCACTATCACAATGTTATATACAGGCTGAGTGAGTTGGAGCAGTATATTCTCTCGGAAGGTACGGGACAACGGGAATGGTTCCCAGGTACCTTCCCACCAACACTGCAGTCATGTAGTTCTGGTGGCGGAAAAAGTGTGAAATGTTGCTCATATTATTTCCATAGTGTACTCTCCTTATGTGCTGGAGAATGTAGAGTGGGAAGATACAGTGGAATTATACAGATAGTCTCTGGTAGAGGGTAATAGAGTGTAGGTAGTTGGGAGCAATAGCATGGAATAATTTATATCTATGTATTTCTGGTAGATGTTCGGCTGGAATGGTAGAATAAAATGATTTGCGCTCGGGACTCCTGGAGAAGAGAAAAGTGGAGAATACATGGTTTGGACTGGGGATGTTGAAAGATTGAACTGGGTAATTTATGCGATGGTGGATGTATCCATGGATCCATGGTAGTAATGCCGTGTAGTGGGTTGTGGGAGAGAGGTGACAGACATCGTGACTGGAATTGGAGGAGAATGTCCTCGGCAATGCAATGTCTCCATGTACCTACTTATTTGACGTAGAGGGAGAATGCTGGGAGTTGTGCAGTGGTTCAGGTTCTGGTGCAGGTTCCACTTCCACTTCCACTTCTGCTCCTGCCTCTCCAGCTCTACTTAATACTTGTTATTTCTTATTGAGATCCCGTCTCGTACCTTTTTACCACTCAACTTTGTCCACACAAAGTCGACGACATGCGGAGAAGTTTTGTACTTTTTACATATGCCGAGTCCATGTCATTCTTCCATGATGTGGCCCTCTATAAAAATAGTCAATAACTGTTTAGTGGTTGAAAGGTATTGAGGAAATGGGGAGAAAGGAATAGGTGAAAATAGCTCCGGTTCCATTACAAATCATATTAGTAGGCAACCTAGAATCCTTACCTGCTCCGTGCCTCCATACACTCACTCCCTTTCCCGCCGTCACAGCTCACAATTTTCCAGATCCCAATCTCCTCTGCACCAGCTTAATAGGCTTCGTGGAAAGCAATAGTAATACCCAGAACGTGCCTGCATTTTATAAAATGGAAATGAGCCACAATGACGTGGGATATGCTTGTTCAGATAATCTTCTCAATTGTTTTCTCCTTCGTAGCACACTCTCAATTCTGTTTGTTGTGCTCATGCTGATGCTGATGCTAACGCTGACGATGACGATGAGGATGACTATGAGGATGAGGATGACTATGAGGTGCATATGGTAGGAGTAGAGTGGAAGTGATGGTAATGGGAAGAATGGAAGCTCGTGCTCCCACTGCACTGCTATACTCATACACCCAGAGGCCATAGATGTTCATTTTGGTTGCAATTACATTGTTTGCGGGAAGGTGTGTGTGTTCCCTCCCAGTCGGAGGGACAGAGACAGGAGTGTGTAGGGAAGCGCTCGAATAAAACTCTAAGAGCATCATGATCGATTTCATTCTTAGTTGATGTTATTTTTATCATTTTTGGTATTTGTGTGAGGGAAGTGAACATGAGCGTTTGCTCTAGATCTACGAGACACGACTCAGTTTCTGTGTGGGTTGAGTTCGAGTGTGCTCGGGATGTGTTTGCTCCCAGTTTCCAGTTCACCTTTTCCAGTCCACCACGGAGATGGAGATAAAGGTGGAAGTAAATGCAAATGTAGGTGAGCCTTCTTCTCCCGTGCGCTGTCAACGGTGAGCCGTATTTGTTTTTATGTATGTGACCTTTCATAATGTTCAGATGATTATACGATGCACGAAGTCGACGTCGACGTTGGTGTCGGTGTCGGTGTGGATGCAGGCAGGCAGGTAGGTAGGTAGGGAGGTGGGAGAGAAAGATATGGTTTCGTATGGTTTATAGTTTATATGTGTGGCATAGGAATGACATGGCAATGCACAGAATGGTATGCTACTAGCACTAGCACTAGCACTACCAGTTGGTTTTTTCCCTTTCCATCTTGCCTCGGAAACTAGTATTTTATTATTCTGCTGTTCTACTCTCATACTCTCATTCGATCCGGGTATTTGGTGGGTAATTTACTTTATGAGTTTTCCTTTCTGCAGCCTGGAAAATATGCCAGCGCCCGTAGATATGAGCTGCACTTCAAACTTCAAAGCCAAGCATAATATATTTAGCTATTAAGCAAACTAGCTCTGCTCCTCTATATGTGCATATCCTCCAGTAAAGGGACTCTCAATATAACCATTCTCTTCTCCACTGTGCTCCGACAAGTGATTACGTATTATTTCCATGCATGTATCTAAATACATTGTGAAAGTTTTAATTTCGACTCGGAGTTTTCGAGTTTTGTTAGCGTTTCGTAATTCCGAGCTCGTAACTCGTAAGAGATACAGATAGTCTGTCAGGATACAGAGGTAGGTACCTTTGTGGAAAATAAATACATTACCATTGCTCTCTCCACGCTCTTTTCGCTCAGATCCTCATGCTCCTTCCCATGTAAGTACATATTTCAGAGATAGAGAATGGTCATGTAGATGTATGTAGCCTTCCACTCTACTCTATAATATGCAGTCGAAAGTTTACAGTTTCCCTCAAAATACTGCCAGAGAAGAGAGAGAGCGAGAGAGAGAGAGGGAAGTCTGGAGATTGTAGATTGTAGATAGTACATTATATTATTATTAGATTGAGGTAATGTTTGGTAGACGAATATTTGCCACTTATTTTATGACTTTTACTCTTACATATGTACTTGGTATGTAATTGGGACTGTCAAGTGGAAGTGGAAGGGGAATGGTATGGTATCCGTATGATGGTGAATGTGGAGCATATACACATATACATACATTTGCCTTCCTTGACAACTAATTCTAATTCTACTGGCGCGTGTTTCCACGTCCGACTGTTCCCTGTGTGGAGTGGAAAGCAGAGAGTACACATGTAAATGGCGAAAAATCAATACACTCTCGCTAGAAGTCGTATATTCTCAGTTATTTTAGGTTGTTATAGCATCTTATTTGATTCACTGTGCTCAGAGCAGAGACGGTATTATCAGAATTACAGGACAAGGTAGAGAGAGCGAGAGAGAGAGAGAGAGAGAGGCAGGAGCAGAGAGCAAAGGGAGAGGGAAGGAAGATGTGTTATATGAATAAAGGAATAAAGAGCTTAGAGCATATCATAGGAGGAAACAGATGGGGAAATAACCCTATTTTATATTTATTGGAGGGCTGGTGTAAAAAGGGAAAAGAGAAAAAAAGTCGGGGAGTTTATCTGTTGGTGGAAATCTTATAAAACTTGATGTTAGATTTTGAATTTGAATCTGCAACTGGGGCCTACACAATATTCAGTGGATGTGTCTAGTTGGATTGGATTTAAATAGTAGGAGATGAGAGATATTCAAATAGTCAAATATATTTGTTCTTGTTCTTTGCTAATATCTGTTAGGATCTGTGGATGAGGAGATTGAGACTTGGGATGCGGACATGACTGTGGAGGGGAAGAGGAATGAATGTGTGAGAAAGATCTTGGCACGAGTTTAGGTGAACAAATAGACGAAAGTACTTAAATAAAGGGTGTTTAGGCATTTAGGCATATAGTACATCAGGGTCAAAAAATTGGAAGATTGACAAGTTCAACATTTAATGATGACACGGTTTTTAAAGAGAGAACGTATAAAATTGACAAATGCGTCTGTATTTTGAAAGGAGTTGATATATTTTGCAAAATAGTCCTCCGCCTCAACTGACTAATCCAAGGATTTCCAAGAAAAATAAATCCAGCCATTATTAATACACGGATGGGTGTCAACCAAATTGGCTTACGGTTCACAGTCTTATTATTTTTGACAGTGGAGGAATTGAGAAATAGCTATTACCAATTTTGAGATTACTTTACCAAATTATTATCTCACATTTCAACTGCAAACATTCAGGGAGATCTGCTTGACGAGGGAAAGTAAACTAGTTATTTCTAATGGGACCAATACCAATGCATCGCAGTTCCCAGCGGGTCGTATTTGTCAAGTGAGTATATGTAGGTAAGGTACTGTCGGTAAATATAGGCTTAACTTTACAGCAACCATTTCGCCATCCTACCATCGACATTATCCGTGCCCATGCCAAGTCCTAAAATGAATAAAAATGATCGAAATTTACATCTTCCCATTACGTCCTTTCCTTCCTGCCTCATACATACTCTACCTAAAGCTACTAAAGTTAAGCCAATAGGAAAAGTTTCCGGAGCATGGTAAAAGTTTAATAAACTCTCAATCTCTAGTCCTCAGTCTATCCCATCCCACTATGAGTAATTGGTGGGAGTGAGTCGTAAATGAAATTATGAAAAGGTGATTCGAAGCTAGTGGGTATTTATGTTGAGAACATTGTATTTATTTCGCCGTCGAGAATCAATAATAAATCCTGAGGAAAAAAAGTGGAAAATTATGACCCTTAAAAAGTAAGTTGTGCACTTGTGCTCAATTAGGCATGGCATACGTACTACGTGTTCGTGGCAATTTCTTCTACTGGTTTTGGTTTTGGTTTGGGGTTTGCTGTCGGTGTTGGTTCTGGTTCTGGTTCTGGTTCTGGTGTTGGTTTGGTAACCCAGCAGCAGTAGCTTCTTGTTGTAGCAGAAACACTTTGAGGGAAAAACAAGTGTATGTAGTTTACAAGTCATGTGTTGCAGTTGCTTCGTTGGGCACTCAGTAGCTTCGTTTTAGCGTGGAAGACTCGAGACCAGGACTCGGGATACATACTTGTTTCAAACTAAACTGTGGCAACTTGAAATAAAGATGTCCGTGTGGTTTATAGTCGAAATAATTGAGACGAAAGGAACAAGAGGGTTGGAGAGTTGGAGTTGGAAATTGCATGGGATCGTAATAATATACGTCCCATAACCATACTTGTATCACTCTTAGGTACTTGTCATTTTATTATGCACATATAATTTCCTGCATAAATACCACCTCTGTATATTGTTAATTATATAAGCATATATTTTGTTTTTTTTATTCCCCTTCTTCTTCTTCTTCTCTTCTCTTGATTGTTAAATGTTGCCCTGTGCTATGGCACATTCTCAAACATTTGGGGAAGGAAAAAAATGCAAAAGTAATTTAATCTGGTAGACATCTGTAATGCATTTATTGCATTGGTTAGTCAATGTCTATTGCCTCAATTGCTTGCATTTTTCTATCACTGTTTGTGCTTAGTTGGGGAGAGACTAGTGCCACAGAAGTTCTCCTGATAACTGGTATCAGTACTCGTATTGGTTCTGGCACTATTTGTAGTCAGAAAATGTTTACACTAGGCCGTGTGATATTACGATGATCTAACATTAGATACAAGTACTCGTTGCGGAGCTAAAGGCTGTCTGCTACAAGCCAAGGCTCATTTACTGCTTGCTCAAAGTACCTTGGAAATGCTTGGGTTGGTTGCAGCTTAATCCAGAGGAGTGAGAAAAGAAGTAAAAGCTGAAATGTGAAAAAATAAAAGGAAAATGATGTGGTAGGGGTATGAGAGTATGGAGGTGCAGATGGTATACAGTAGTAGTTGAACGGTATGGTATGGCTGGCTTGAGAGGATTATAATAATAAGGGAGGTGGAAGTGGAAGTAACGTAAGCACATGTATCTAAATTCTGGTGCTAGTTGACTGTAAAACATGCATTTAAATGTACTTATGCAAATCCCGAGTAATTGATAAGTGGGGAAGTAAAATGTAATTTTTGCTCACGCTTCTGCACACTTAATTATGTGCAGACTGCTACTCTTCACTTGCCGTATAATTATGTAGATATAGATGAATGGGTATGGAATCAAGTGGTGTACGTATACGGAGTCAGAGTCAGCGGTAGGTATACACATGTACATATGTGGACAGACGTTTATCAAGGAGGTTAAGTCTGTGGATTTGCTAGGTTAGCTTTAAGTCGTTAAATAGGAGTGAGTAGCAGTTGCAGTACGGTAGGTAGTTATACTATTAGTAATAAGGCATCTTTATACATAGTAATACTTTCTACTGTTCGTGTTGATACTACTGATAAATATAGGCATTTGGTTACTGCATCTGTCTGGGTTTCTATACATAGGTACTCCTTGTATACTATACATACACAGAGTGGAATGACGTAGCTGGAGCGTTTAAGGAGTAGGTGTTGGGAGCTAAAGTTGAAGTTGTGTAGATTGTATAGATACTACTTAAAAATAATGAAATAGTGCCAGTGGAATTCTACACGTAGGTACATATCGATGTATCTAAACGAACGTCTCCCTTGCCTCGGCCTCCCTGATTGCCTCCCTTGCTCGTCCGCATATTTGCAACGACTTGCTCCGACTCAAGAAGTGAGCAAGAAGTTTTGGTGTTGAAAATAAAATTTCTAGCTTTACATTTACATTTACAATTTTATTTTCTCCCCCTCGCGTGCAGTACTGCATAGGTATGTAGATAGGTATTCAGATGCTTATTTCTTTCCTCTCCTTCCCCGTATGCATTTGAGCTGTGGAAAGACAAACAAAAAAACAAGATTATCTTGGTGTTTGTCTCAATTCGATTTTAACTTGCAGTCTGACACTTATTAATATTCTGTTGCAAAGACTTTTGACTTTTTCTCTTTGCCTTTGCCTTTGCCTTTGCCATTGCCTTTGAGGAGGAAGGACGGCGTAATGAGTTCATTCTATTTGCTGACTCGTGCTCCCTTCCTTTTTCTTTCTTTAGGTTGCGTTTCATTGCATTGCATAAATTAAATTGTTTCAAAGTATGTCTGACTTTTTCTCCTCATCCTCATCCTCATGTCCTCGTCCTCATCTTCTTGAGGCTACAGACAGCACTGCGGAATTAAGAGTACCTACAACTTACTTGCACGTCTATGTATATCTGGAGGACTCACACTCACTTTTTCACATCACCGTGTGGAAAGCCGACGAAAGCAAAGTCTAATTTAAACAAAGAGGATTATTCTCACACTCTACTATTGTTTTTGCATTTAGTGTCAGATTATTTTAATTTTCCATTTCAAATTAAAATATTCGGGGAACAGTTGTGCCTTCTACGATTCATGTAGGTATCTGCATAAATATGCATAGGTAGGTAGGTAGGTAGGTAGGTATGTGCACGTGAAATTCTACCATACCCTTCCATACCATAATGTCTAGCGTCCTAATGGGGTGATTGAGGTTAAACGTTGTATAATACTCAGACCTTTTTATCATTGAATGAAAGACAGACAGCTCAACAATGTGGGTAATTATAATTATCCTTTGCCTCATGCGTCAGTGTCTCATGTTGTTGTTTTTGTTGTTGTTGTTGCTCTCTTTCTTGTTCTTGTTCTTGCTCTTGCTCTTGCACCGCAGCTTTGCCAGCTCGAATTCCGCTTCACCTTCCGTTAAATTTCGAGTGGAATAATTAGCTTGAGTCCCTATAGATTTAGTGACGTATTGCGTGCTCCTGTAGAAACCGAAACAATTAACTCGAGAAGGAGAATTGTGAATGAGAATGGTGTATAATTATTCTAGGTACCTACCTACTTTGTACTTGTGTCGCTTGGCTTGGCTTGGCTTGGCTTGGGTTGGAGTTGGAGTTGGAGTTGGAGTTACATAGATGCATGGGGATTATGTACGTGGAAGTCATTAAGCCATTCATGTCGGCACTTATAAAATTATAAATGAACTTTTCCTATACTCTTTGACCCTTTTAAGTAATTGTGATTGTATAAAAAGTAAAAAGCTGGAAGCTACTGGCTATGATTTGTTTCTTTTGGTGTTATGTTGTTGAAAAAAAGAAAATGAAATAAGGAAAGGCAAAGTGAAGGTGGGGGTTTCGTGTCGATCTCGATTCATAATATGTGTGTACATAAATGTAATGGATTGTACTGGTAATAATGGCAGTTGGATTTGTATAAGAGAAATACAAAATACAAATAATATAACGATAGTATCATAACTGTGTGCAATGATACAGATATTATTGGAATGACGACGATACGATACGATACGAGAGCATGCGAGCCTATTAAGGATGGTGATGATTATGGTTTAAGGCTAAGAGAAGAAAGTATAAAGGAAGCGCTAATAATTTTCTTGCAAAGGGGGAAAACAAGAGGGCAATTATGTATCTGGTGTTATGCATTTGAGTGGTGATGTGATGGTGAGTATACCTACGTGAGGAATTGAGGACGGGTTGGAAGAAGATGAAAAATAGGAAGACGAAGGGTTAGAGGGAAAAGTAGTTGTCGTTGTAGTTTTGTAGTTGGTCGCTGTTCGTTGCCTCTTGGGCTCAGTCAAGTCAGTGGAAAATAAAATTAGAATCGTATAGTAGAAGTTGACTTCAAGTGAGAAAATATGGTGGTGGTAGTTAGTTGTTCGCTACTTCAACTGAGCCAAGCTAAAAATACAAATACGTTACTACTAGTATTCCTACTCTACCACGTAGTCTTTACTCTAGACTTGTGTGCTGTGAAGGAGTGATTGTGAACGATTTCGAATTCGAATACATTGGTTCCTCTATAGTATCAGATGGGAAGAAGTCGGAGCAACACAACACAACAGCAACAGCAACAGCAAAATTATGTACGCATAGCTGTACCGTTTTTTTTCCTTTTCTCTTTTTTTCATCGCTTTTTTATTTCTTCTTCTTCTTCTTACTTTGGAAGAGAGGGTAGGTTTTTATCTTGCTTTGAAACAATCTCTTTCATGAGTAAATCTTTGGAATTTCCTTCGTGTCTCCCTTGTAGTATAAATTGATCACCGCTTCCTATCTACTTCCCTCCCATTCCATTCCATTGCATTGCATTGCATTGCATTGTATTGTATTGTATTGTAGTGATAGTTGGCGGAAAATATTTATTAGGAGCGGAAAGATTTATTTTGTTTTATCCGCTTTGAGATTCTAAGACAGCATTTTGATAACAAGGATTGAACATGGTGTTGGTATTAGTAATGGTTTGTGTGAGGCCTTTTTAAAACTTATTTTTTTTACCACCCTGTGTTTTATAACTTTGTTTTATCCGCTTTGAGATTCTAAGACAGCATTTTGATAACAAGGATTGAACATGGTGTTGGTATTAGTAATGGTTTGTGTGAGGCCTTTTTAAAACTTATTTTTTTTACCACCCCGTGTTTTATAACTTGTAGGATAATGTAATTAAGCGTAATATTTTCACAGAGATGTGATCATGTAAAAGAGGAAGATTGTATCCTTAATTTCTTGCTCAAGATTGAGTTGTGGACTAGTCTGTCATATTAAAGTATGTTTAATTATCTACATGTTGGTTGGTACCTATGCCTAGTGAAATGGATGCTAATAGGTGTATGCCAATTGCCAAAAATACGTGACGATAAAAATAGTGATCCGAAGTATTCCGAGCAATAGAAGAGTAAATAGTACAGGATTATCCATTTATTGCTGTTGGAGCTTCAGGAAGGTAATTTCTTTTGCCGAAGGGATCTTCGGAGATGTTGCTAAGTCAACAAGGAGTCAGTTCATAAATACACTTGGAAGGTAGANATAGGTGTATGCCAATTGCCAAAAATACGTGACGATAAAAATAGGGATCCGAAGTATTCCGAGCAATAGAAGAGTAAATAGTACAGGATTATCCATTTATTGCTGTTGGAGCTTCAGGAAGGTAATTTCTTTTGCCGAAGGGATCTTCGGAGATGTTGCTAAGTCAACAAGGAGTCAGTTCATAAATACACTTGGAAGGTAGATCTTACTGGAACGGTAACAGTGCAGACCGGAAACACGAAGTAACATTGAGTGAAGTTTAATTTTGAAAGCCGGAAATGCAATTAACCACGTGACTCAGCCTTGGTTACACAGTGGTGCGATGCAAGTACCTTACGACCTTACCAATGCAGTTTATAGTTTGTCGATGACTATGCGGTGCGATGGGACTGGAGCTGGAGCTGGAGCTGGAGCTGGAAGGGTTTTTAATTCACATAATGTCTTGTAATATAATAATGATTCTAATTTTCTAATATGGGCAAAGGTTCAGGCCGGTGCACTTTTCCGACGCCGTTGGTGTCCTGTTCGTTATCATTTTCCTTATCGTAATTCGTAATGCTGAAAGATATCAAAATATTATTATTGTTGAACGTATGGCGGGAATGAAGCCGTGTGCACGAGACCAGACTGATTAATTAAGGATAAAACATGTGCAATCAGTCAATAAGTTTAAGCATAAACATCACGTGAACATAATCCCAATTTTGATAAATTATGAGGCACCTCCATACGCCTTCTATATACTAGGAGCATAGTACTCCCTAATCAGAATCACGCAGGGA
Organism: Ptenothrix huangshanensis; assembly: GCA_036851915.1. Lineage (NCBI taxonomy): Eukaryota > Metazoa > Arthropoda > Collembola > Symphypleona > Dicyrtomidae > Ptenothrix > Ptenothrix huangshanensis. Next base: position 5,029 of record JAAXYX010001481.1, on the reverse strand, counting down.
TATTATGTAGGTAGGTAGGTGAGTCAACAGCGTCACTTCGACTTGGACATTGACTCCAGCTTGCACATGCATTTATTTTTTCCCTCTCGATTTAATACTCACCTGCATATTTAGGCACTAGTACTTCGATGCCGCTACTTCGTAGCTTCTATGTACTTCTGTGCAGTGTGCACCTACCTTGGTTCCATATTATCGAATTAATAAATGTATTGCTGAGAATCCGAGTTGGTATTTTACGCACGTATCCCTTCCACTTTGTACTCCATGGTGTGGCATGGGATGGCATTTAATCAAATATCGGGACTGGACCACCAACTTAGATGCGGGCTGTTGCTCTTAACTTGGCAAAAGTATTTATGTAAGGGAGCGGTACACCAACCCAATCATTTCCATCAAGTGCAGCAGTAGTGTGAACCAAAAACCGTTGTTTGGTTCTCAATCTGAGATTTTTCGGGAAGGAGAGAAAGGATGTGGGGCATCCTCTTTCGTCCCACTTTTGTGTTAGAGAAAGAAGCAAGAATGGATGATGTGACGTGAGTAAGTGAGTGTGTAAATTTAAGGATGTGGAGGGAGTTGAAAATGCCATGCTGAGATCTGGAGTGAGAATAACAAACGACTGGTGTTCACTTCATTGATTCCCGGACTCTTTGCCATGTCATGCCGTGCAATCCCTTGATTTGATTTCCCTCGCTTTACGCACCGTGATTAGTTAATAAATAGTTGCTGGTTATTCCATGATTTGAATAATTGTTAAAAGTTTTGATAGAACAGCTTGGATTTATGGTTTCAATATCAGCCTGTTGTACAAGTTAAGCTAGCTCTGTGAAACTTATAATAACTTACCTACCTACTCTGAAAACTCAGCGAAGTAGTTTATCGTTTACAGCATTTAAAGCATTCTGTTTCGCTATTCTGTTTCTCTCTCGCTCCCTTCTCTCCTGTGTATCGGGATGGGGAGCCAGTGGTGTGCCGTAGAACTAGTCTAATTAGGGCTGCATATTTGAATAGCTTTGAATTGTTCGGTCCTTGAAAATGTTCGGTAGTCTCCAATCCAAATCCATGACTCGGAAGAAGTTGCTAATGTGGAAAATGTTTGGTGGGACAACACAGGGAGCCGTGGTTGTGATTTGTGATTGTTAATGATGTGCTTGTGAGGAGGAACGAGAACGAATGACTGACTCTGTGACTTTGATTTTCACAAGTTATTCATATTAGGTATACATAGTATAGGTACCATTGTAATATCTGTAATTATGATTCTTATTATTTCCATGCTTAAGTGGTCTTTTTCTTTGTTAGAATCGAAAAGAGAAGTTGCTCTGGGACGCATCAATTCTATGCCTACACTCTACACTCCACTTCCTTTTTTATCCCGTCGCGATTGAAGTTGATGTGGAGTGGAGTGTGAGACATTTATGTAGGTTTATGATATGATTGTATATATAGGTACATACATAGTAGGTACATCCAGCGGGGAGGCCAGGACACGACAAGGCAGAAGAGGACAGTAGTATATGTAGTGCCTTTAGGGACTACTGTGGAGTATGTGATTACAGGGTCGGATCGTGTTGGCTTAGCTAAGTTAGTTAGTTAGTTACCTTGTGTGACAGGCGATCGGTATCGTTCGGCGTGTGGTACTCGCGGTTAAAAAGAAAAATAATATGTAGGGTTGTTCTGCCAATGTCTGTTAGGTATCTGGTCTGGTCCTGGTCCTGGTGCTAGCTTCGCTTGTGAATTATATGGGGCGAGGAAGGTGACGGGAGTTTGAGTTTGAGTTGGATGTGGAAGTGGAAGTGGAAGAGCATGATGAAATGAAATAAAACGAAATGAAATCAATGGCAGATGTTGAGCACGATAGGGAAGGTAAAGGTGTTGTGGAGCAGTAGGTAGGAATTGAGATTGGGAGCAGGAGGATAGAGATGAAAGAGTCGGAGTAAAACCTTCGCACCTTCACCTTCATAACCCACACCGAAGGAACTACTGTATCTTCTCCGTTGTATGTATAATGTGGCAAAGTGAATGCCATTCAGTCTCTAGTCTTTTGTAAGCAGTTTGAAATGGTGGTCGAAAAAATACATGGATTGCCTTGCCACTGTACTGCAAACTTATTTACACTGTTCAGTGGCTATGGAACATAGTTATGTGTAGTTTGGAGTCCACTCGAAGATAATTCTTGCCAGCGCAGCGTATCCAGATCCAGCATACGTAATATGAACAGTGCTACCTACCTACTTGAGTTTCAGTGCATAAACATGGTTAACGACTACACTTACGGATTCAAAATTACTAAATAGTTGATGAGAGGGAAGGCAGGAGTGAAGAGTGAATAGCTGAGGGAATTCTATTCTTTGACCCAAGCACTCGGCACTTGTGCTAAAATGACGAATAGGATGCCTGAGCCTGTATTTATTCATTACAGTAATTGGTCGAGGAATTAGATGTTCCCACTACCGGTCTCGGTCTCGGTCTTGGTCTCGGTCTCGGTCTGCCCTCATCTTCACCGTGCTGAGTTTAGTTTATCGTTATATAATAGGCACTTGGCGTGGGGTACTTTTTATTTACTGCAAGTACCATGCCGGGCTTGGCTTGACTTTATGCTTTACCCCCAAATCCTCGGCTCTATGAATCGCTTTACTTTGGCTTCGGTTCCCATTTCCACTCCACCTTTTCCTCCTCTGTAGGTCTGCTCTTGCTCTTGCTCTTGGTCTTGGTCTTGATGCTTGCATCTGATTCTGAATCCGAATCCCAAGAATGAAGCGGAGGTAGTAGCCTCGTGCTCTAGTAGGCACTTCTTTTCTCTTCTTTTTCTATAGGGCCATATATCTGGTGTGGTGGGGTACGGTGCTAGGTTTTTGACATTTCGAGAGATAGCTGAACAAAGGAAGGCACGAGCGGGACTTATAGGATGGGACAATGATTCCACAAGCGATTTGTTTGTTAAGTTGTAATATAATAGAGTAAATAGAGATTGGAAAACGTTCAATGGGACTCTAAGATAAACTGGGTAGGTGCTTGTAGTTCTACTTGGCCATTCATTTTCATTAGTATAGTATAGTATAGTATAGTATAGGAATGCATCCCGCAGGAGTACCTATTTACTGTGTACAGATAGTACATAGGGCATGTTGTACAGTGATATGTATAATACCTACATATACATACCTATGATAATAATGCCACAATACAATTCACAGTGGTATGGATTGTAGACTGAATTGGATTGGATTGGATTGGATAGGACTGACATCGCATCGTGCCGATGGCAGATGTTTTCAATTTTGTTAAAAATTGTATAATGAACGAATGGAGTTGGGAAGCTTCGGAGTCGGTTCAGTGTAATAATGATCCGTTGAGTTGAGTCGAGAGGGCTGAGGTAGATTTTTTTGCTCCATTTCCCGGTTCATTTTCATACACGCATAGGTACATTCTCTAGGTAGTGAAATGCTTGCGCTACTTCAAGTACCTATATCTGTATATAGGTATACGTATGCAATTAAAAAATGCATGTGATCTCGATCTCGATCTCCAGCGTATCAGTACAACACGATTTCCCATATTCCCGCGCAACATCATGGTCATACTGATTGCTAATTTGGATGAGTATTAGTACCTAGTATGGTATATGGATAATGAGAAAGGCATTCAGTAAGTGCTTGTTTCGTTCCAAATGCTAGAATCATATTGTAAAGGAGCTCATCATAGCTGAATACTGTATTTATCATGGCATTTGTGCGGTTAATCCTCCAGATTATGAAACTTACTCGAGTTCTTTCACTTCGTCGTTTCCACGGGATAAAAGTTTAAGGATCGTATCCATTCATATGTGTTTGTTCATCGTATATATGTATGTATATGTATGTATCTCGATGCATGCCATTAGATCCTCTAATGGTGTACCTACAAGTGGTTTTCCTTTAACTTTGTTTCACTCTGGTTGGTTGTTCATGGAGACGGTTATAGGCTGGGAATATATATACATAGGAAATGGTATTTAGAACCCAGCAAATCAATACAAGGTCTGTATATATACATAATTATATTCATAGGGAAATATTTGACTCGTTGACTACTTTAATATCGATGTAGATTATTAAGAACGGATTTTTAAACCAAGAGGATAGACATGGATAGATGTGCTTAGGACATTAATTGACTAAGGTCTACAATATCGCCTTCGATACGAACTATTGCTATTGGGAGGTAGCGATGCGATGGTACGACTAAAATGGATGATCTGATCAAGGTACCTGAGACAGGAGGACGAGGAAATCAGCCTCTTGGTTGTTTGTAGGACAAAATCTTGGGTTCGAGCATTAGAATTGGGTTTTTGAATTATGGGTCTAGTTCTAGATCTAGAGTGGTGAAACGGCTGCTACCTTTGTAGGTAGGTAGGTATGTAGGTATTATGCAAGTTGTAATTGTGATTGTAATTCGTAACCTAGGATATAAAGAACGAAATGACAGATGGCGAGTGAATAGTGTGTATCTCACTTCACTGTACTAAATAGGATTAGTAGTTTAGTAGCTATACAAGTTTTAATTATTGGGTAAGACAAGAAATAGAAATTGGGATAAATGTTTCGATTTCAAGGTCTGAGAAGAATGTAAATGTGTTGGTTAGGCAAGAGGTTAAAACATCTGTAGCTACTGTGCCGTCACTGAGTGATAGATAGGTACCTTCATAATTATTTTCTTGCCGAGTACCTGGAAGACTGAATGTCGATATTCTCGATACTCGATGTCATGTCATGTCATGTCATGCGAGCTCATGATCTTAAGTGCCATGGATATGGTTATGGTCGGTCGGATCTTTTCCATTTCATGGTTAGATTTGTGGTTGGAAATAAGGGTAATTATTAATTTATTCGATGAATAGAGAACATTAAAAATTGTTTTGATCCTTTATGTTCAATGGCCGTATCTGTTGGTAATCATAATTAAATGCAGAAAAACAACGACTATTCGACGGGGGTATCGGTTGTCGTTTTCGTTCTGGGTGTAGGTACATATGTATGTAGGTACATAGGTA
>JAAXYX010001480.1:0-22812 GCA_036851915.1 Ptenothrix huangshanensis | reverse complement strand
GTAGCTAGGTACATACATACGTAATACAGATATACCTAGTTTTACGCAGCTACTCACGATCAGATGTTCTCGTGTCTCATCCTGTGACAAAAACTTTCGGCTTATCGTTAGTCTCTTCAAATTTAAAATCTGATAAGCTGACACAGATACCTACTTCAGACAGTTTACGTCAGATCATGTGCCTCCGTTAAAATATGTTCCTCTGTTTCTACACTATTGAACACTCTTGAGAAATAGAATAAGAGCGAATGGTTCACAACATCACACTAAATTCTACAAACTTATGGGAAGCCTTAGTTTGGTTTTTGAGCTTTAACATAAGCTAAAAAAATGCTTTTAAAAACAAATTGACTGCTACTTTACTACCTATGCTCGTTTACAAATGCATGTCTTAAAAGAAGTGCTATTATTTATTCCCGTCTCTTTCCAAAGTATTTATATTATCCATTTAATTGTAAAATCGTATGTTTGTACCGTGTGGATTATTGCATCAAAATATAATTATAATTATTACTACATCCAGTAATTATTATTATTATTATTACAAGAGTTTTTATGGCGTGGAAGACATACAAGTATTTTAGAAAAAGATTTTATAAACCTCAATTTGTTTAAAATTATTCATTTCGTAAAGAAGTCACAACGATTTGAAAATACATCTCTAGAATTACAATGCTTATGATTTTTCATTATTAACATTTGTATCTACATACCAGGTAGATAACACCATCTCCAGAACCGGTCCTGACCTAGCCTGGAATCAAATTCAATTTGAAGTCGTTTATTTTAAAAGGCATGTTCATTACGGCAAAACAAAATGGTTAAAATACTTATGGCAAAACTGGTCTATTGAAATAAATTGTAATTTTAGGTGAACTTCGTGTTAATTCCTTCGTAAATCGAATAGCCAGTAATTGTAGGTGAAGGTGGCGAAGAGAAGGCAGAGGAATGAATCAAGTTGAATACTTGTTTTAGACGAGAAAGATGTGGGATGTGGAGGAATGTCATTTTCTTCCGAACGACAGCTGCTTAAATACGGACCAATGCAGGTGGAGTAGGCGATACTGTAGGCTACATGAGTCTGCTCATGAACTCCGTGGAACAGATGAGCCATCGGACCTGTAGGGATCATGGAAGTAAATTAAAATGAATTTCATGGTCACTAAATTCACCGAGGAAGGTAACTAACATGCGTATGTACGCTGAGGTAGTATAGCATTTCACTAGTGCATTCAAGCACTGTTTATAAGGGTGTAAGGAACGGGGAAGTTGTTTATAAGTGCCAAGATGTGCATATGTAGCACGTAGGGAGATGGAGGCCGGCAGTAACAGTATAAGTAAATGTATATCTGTATTGGTATGGTAAACTAGACCCGATGTGCTACTACATCCTACCTGAAGCATACACGGGAACATCTTCTCCTCCGTGGGTTTCGGAATCCATCCAAAATCCAGCCAAATGGGGGACTTTACGAAGATCAGTTCGGCTAGATTCTGTCAAGTTGAGGTTTCTCCATGTGTTCACCGTAGCCGCTGATCCATTTTTCTCATTCCCCCTCTGCAGGTTAGCCGACACATCCAACATCCGATGGTTAGTATAGCCAGGTCCATTGATGTAGGATAGTGTTTCATACGCAAATCCTTCGGGTGTCACGTCCCCAACACCTGAAACCAAGGACCCCTTTTCTTTTACTTTTTTATTCCAACAAAAATCCAACATTTGAATTTCCCCTGGAATCACTCACTCCAGTCAGATTTCAACGATATTTCTGTTATCCCATCCAACCGTCTCTACGGGTTGAATATTTGTTGTAGCGAAGCTTACAGTATAGTAGCAGGTTAAAAATATGACGACGACGAGTAGGAAAGGACGACGACAAATGCGTCAGAGGATTGCGATAGCATGAGAAAAAGTGAGGGAAAATAGGATTGGAAAAGTATGGAGAAGGTGGAAATACACTGATAAGGATAATCTAGACATCTCGAGACATGCAAGTGGCTGGAAGTGTCTACGACTAAAAAATTGATAGGTAGGTGTAGGTACATAGTTGAGATGTACATATTCGAAAGTCATACCGTCAATAGGATTCCCACGCTTCGGATATCCATTTATAGTAAAGGCGTGCGAATGATCCGCCGTGACAACGATCAAAGTATCCGATCTTTGTGTTAGACTTAAAGCCTTCTCAATGGCTGCGTCAAATGCCACCACCTCTTCGATCGCAACTTTTGCATAATTGTCATGATGAGCATGATCGATTCGTCCACCTTCCACCTACATAAACCAAGAACAGTAGAAACAGGAGAGCGATAAGGAAGTGAGTAAAACAATAAATTTCCAACTCTTTCAGTCTTTTTAAACGTTCCATTAAGTATTTCGAGAGGAGAGAGGCATAAATAAATTGAGCTAATCGGGTCGGGAGAACGTACACACAAGAGCTCACGCACCACACATACCGACCCGCTATGTGATACCAACAAAGATTTATCGGGATAAGAGAAAGGAAAAATCATGAGGCTGGGAAAAGGCTGGAGAGACAGAGAGATAAATAAGTTGATAAAAAATAGAGAGAGAAGGAAACTCGAGCACAAATCTACTTTCTCTCTCTACTACTCTACTGTCTGAATCGATCCATGTAATGGGGCGGATCTCGTTGTTCAATCTAAAAAACACAGAGACACCCATGACATGCATTTCATTCCCCAAACACACACACACTCTCACTCACTCACTCACTCACTCACTCACTCACTCACTCGCAAGCACACACACATACTTACCACGAGCACATAACCCTTACTATTCTGACTGAGAATCTCAATAGCTTTGGTTGTCATTTCTTCCAAACTTGGCTCTCCATTATCACTGGTATTTCGGTCTTTATCGTAGGACATGTGACTTGGTGCAAAGAGCCCTGGAAAACGCAAGTACAAAAGTCACATTTAATTTTACATCCTTCGTTTGCTTGAGGGGATTTTGGTTTGGTTATTCCCTTCCTTCCTTTCCCTTTCTCTCGTCTCTACATATTCTGTCCTCCACTCCTTGTTTCCTTGTATCTCTCATCTAATTTTCTGCTTCATTATATTCTTCAAAATTCAAAATTCAACATACATAGGTACTACTTGGTGCACTTTCTTCCACTACCCACAGAACTTGAGTCACGACTTGGAAGACTCAACTTATACCTATGCACATATTTTCTCTCTCCCAGGGTTTTTCACAAACTCAAATGACTCCTTAGCAACTCATAGTGTTATTATGTTCTCCTCTAGACTCTAACCCTAACGATGATTTGGTCGTTGAAATTTATTTCTTCCTAACTCATAATAACGTCCCAATTTCGACAAGTTGTCAGACAAGGGATATTTTCCCTCCTCTCAATCCCCAACCATGACATGACAGTCGACGTCAACATACAAGGTACTGTCGGTAAGCCTCTGTCCTGGCCTTGTCGTAGTCGTGGTCGTTAGTATGTATATACTCCACCGAGAAATTTGTCACGCGACTCAAAATGAAGAAACCCAACTGACAATAAAACTCACCCAGAACATGGTCAACATCTTTGTCGACATTCATAAGTTGCTGTTTGGTTTTCACGTACGAGATTGAATGGTTCTTTGACTTATGATATTGCATCCACTCAAACGGAAGATCTTTGTTATCCGCTCGAGTGCAGGCGGAACTCTTGTTCACTGTGGATACAAAAACTTGCTCTCCTCCTCCAAGCAAAACCTAAATGTAAAAAAAACGGTAAAAAAATACTCAGGATACAGTGTGTGACATGCGAAATAAGATCTTTGTGGAAGGTGCAAAACTTAGCATCCTCTCCGAAAACGCATAACGCAACGGAAAAGATATTGAGTATTGCACATTACCCAGCACAAAGACTGTAAATGGTTCTTATAATGATAAATTCAGTCAAGTCAAGAAAATAGAAAGTTGAGAACACTCTAAAAACTGAGCAGTCTTAAAACAGGAAAGAATGCATCTAAAACACCAGAAACCTTATTTGTATTTTTAGCGTTTGTATTTGGTGTTTTAGATGCATCAGTTTTTACAGTGTACCATCTTTACTTTCCAGCAAAATCTACCTACCTACATACCTACGTATACACAAACAATCTACAAAAGCGATGTCTTTCAGACACACTTGTCATTATGTATTAAGATTACAAATAGCAATGTAACGTTTAATATTGAGCAGATGATGATAAACTACGAGACATTCTTGAGAAATCGAAAAGGAGGAAAGAAAAATATGTCAAAAAAATGAAAGGATTTTGACATTTGGTGAGAGGGGTTGAATGGGATTCAACCGACCATGTAACTCTGCCTATGCTTCACTATTAGTATATGAAGCTTCATACCTATCCACATTCACACACTTTCCTCGCTTCTCTCTCTCTCTCTTTCGCTCGCTCTCGTTCTCCATGAACTACGCTCAACCACGTTCTCTTGTCAGGGAAATGTACGTCTTACATTTATACTTCGACCAGGCTCATCTTCAACAAGCTGTCGAGCAATATCTTTGCATCCAAGTCCTCTCTCCGACTCTGGTATCTTTGTGTCACATTCCCAGTCCCGATGCGGACAGTGAGCATAGGTGGAGGCGGGCGTAGCATGAGTAAGTCTGGTTGTGGTTACAACTCCTGCGGTCACACAAAAAAAACAAGGTAAAAAAATAGAAATCTCATTTATTTTCATTCATTTTTATTTTATTTCATTCAGTAATGTGGATACATAGGTAGAGAGTTGACATGGTGTAGGTAACAGAACAGGAGAGCGTCTTGACTTTTAGACTTTAGCTTTGACTTTGGCTTGGCTCTGACTTGGACTTTGGTACTTACTTACTTACTGTGGCTTGGCTTTGGCTTTGGCTTTGGCTTTGGCTTTGGCTTAGTTTTTACAAGTTATGTACAGTAAGGTGATAGCGAGTGTGACTGCTTGGAATTAAAGTTGCTTTTGTTTCCGACAAAGATGTGTTCACATAACAATAAAGAAACATGTCCGAATGTGGAGGTTGGAGTGGAAGTTGGTGTTGGTGTTAGGATTGCATTGGTGTCAGAAGTGAAGTCCATATGCCCACGTACTTATATGTAGAGCACATGTGAACCTCTCGGTACTTACTTCCAGGTACACGCCATATAAGTTTCAAGAGATGGCTGTGTGAATGACGATAATTTTCACGTAGGTAATTGTGAATGGGCGAGATAAAAGGTTTGGCGATTTTGATAACATTGAGCTTGTCAGTCGTACTCTCGTACTGTTATGCTCTGTTGTTTATGGGCTCGTGATGCAGTCATCCATCTCACAATTACGTCTTGTCACCCAATTTTCCTTCGGATGAGACGAGACCACCGAGTGCCTCAACTATAACTTAACCATTTCTTCCAGTCTCTGTATTTCTTTTCTGTCATTCATTTCTTGCTTCGTAATGCGTGTAAAGTGATACTATCAGTATGTACTGCACTTTAAAGCAGGACACCTTCCCCACTATCCATTATCTGTACTTCATTCCGCTCTTGGTTCCATCCAATCCTTTCCTATTCCTATTCCTATTCCTATTTTCACTCAATCATTCAAATTTCGTTGGACATTTTGTTTTTCCGCACTCTCATGTCACTCTTTGAAATGAAAGCTTTTCTGCGTCTTCGTTTCCACACACAAGGAAAAAATAAAACGACTACAGGGATAGAAATAGGCATGTGATAATGACAAAGTCAATGTTACCTGTCGTAAGTAATTCTATGCTAAATGCAAACGTAGGTATGTTTGTCATCTCCTTTTCCATTCAATCAAGTTTACTTATTCCAAGAAACTCAACTTTCTTAACCAGTCAGGGAAAAAAATAGAATTTCTCCAGGCTCTACTAAATGGCTTACTAACAACTTTCCTGCTTTCAAACATCCAAACTTGCTTCTAATAATTCTATGAATCTGACAATTGGAAGCTGCTACTTGTTGTTGTTGTTCTTGTTGCTGTTCTCAATTTTGCCCAGCGTCACTGCATATAATTCTATTATAAATTATGTGCGACGGGCTTCCAGTATAATTATGACTGCATGGGCTCCCGTAAAAGAAGACACGGCACGGGTGTATAATAGGAGACGGGTGTACATACATACATACATATAATAATAAAGAATAAATAGGTAAATGCAGAGGAGGGGAAGATAAATTGCATTTGTTCAAGCATAGAGCGTACATCCAAGTAATTTGTAATCCAATGGGAACCGAAGACCATGGCCATGATGATGGCCAAGGATATTAAAGGTTGTTGTTTCGTCATAAACACTGAACATGTATCTCACCAGTAGATTTCCCAGCTTCGATAGCCCAGTCTATAAGCGTCTTAACCTTGGCTCTGTCCTGAACATCCGTACGGCAGACGTTGAAGGTAGCAGTCGCATCCAGTCCGACCATATAGTAGTTTGCTTTTATCCCACTAAATAGGGCAGTGGCGGTTCCTGCAGAATCTGGAACTTGTCGATCCACATTATAAGTCTGGAGTGAAATGGGGAGAAAAAATAGTACAGAGCATTATTATGTATGAGCAAAGTCAAAGTTACTTATGTATGTATGTGGGTATCTGGTTACTTATGTTAGTATTGGAATCTATGGGTGTGCATAGACTATGTAATACATGCATTGGGTTGGAGAAGTGGAAAGTTAGGGAGTAGATATTGCAGTCAACCTGTCTAGAGGTATATGAGTATACGCAAAGTGTGGCTATATCTTTGTGGATCGCTGTCTTGCTACAATATGCTTGTATGAACTTGTCGGTTTGAGCAATGTGATGGATGACGTTGTGGTTAACTGAGTAACGAGAACTACACTTCTTATTTAACTTCTAGTCAACTTGTGTGCAAGACGTGATGGTGACAACAAACGAAAATTCATGAACGCCCTGCTCCACCATGTGTATGTATGTACCTACCTATTCCTTACTCATGCATCAAGGACTTCTAATTGTAAGTAAAATTTTACTGTCGGTGCCTTTCCCAAGATGGAACCAAGTCTGAGAAAACATAATGTTTCACTTTGTGTCTACCGTTCACATAGGTCGATGTATGTATGTTGACCTAAACTCTCTTGGAATCCTTACCATGTTGTCTGACTTGAGTTTTCCTGTGAGAAACATTGAAGACGAAACGACGTCGAGACATTTCACTCGTGTACCTTCAAATTCAAATGAAACCTTCAAACTTGCAGGCTTTCCGGCTGGTTGATTCATGTTCAACTTTTTAAAAGTTTATTGTTCAAATTTGTTTTATAATATTCAATTGAACGTTTCACAAGGCATCCAAATAATACTGTGCTCTAGCTCTAGCACACAATTCCACGTAGTATCTTCTTCTAACGGTTTAGTTTTTAAAAGGCTTTGCTAACTACCGCAGACCAACCCCAATCTAGATAAGTTCGTAAGAGGCAAACTTGTACTTGTGCTTGAGACGATGGAACGGACTATATGAGTGGAACGAATTGAGTCAGTACCGGCGGTGATACGAAACCGTAACCGTAAAAATTTGAACTCTTTTCATGGAATTTATGCTTCTTTGAAATCCTTCCTGTACTCTTAAATAAAACAAAATTGAACATCAAAGCTATGAAAGTAAAGTCAGGGTACCCGTATGTACATCACACAAGTTCTGCTCCTGCACCAAGCACATGCAGGGAAAACGAAATGACCGTGCTGTCGACGTATCTGTATCTTTTCTCTCTCTCTCTCTCTCTAGTTCGTGCTTCTAATACACCTACATCCTTACACCACACTGTACCATCCCATTTAGTTTTTCTTTTTTTGAAGAAGAAGACTTAATAAATATGCGTTTCTTGATTTCGCATGCAGTAGTGGTAGAAGAGTACAGTAGTCTTTAAGTCTTACAGTCTTACAGTCTTACGGTCCTACTGTCTTGCTGTAATGTAGTTCCAACACAAAATAGAATCTGTTTACAGTTGAGCGAGTTATGGTTTATAATTCTATATATTCCTTTTGCAAGACCAGACCATGGCCGTTTTTCAGAGTTTTCTTTTCTCCGGTCTTGTTTCCATTTCTCCTTTATGCATCTACATTGAATCCGAATTGAGAATGTTTGATCCGATAAATTTCGATTGTTTCTATGTGCTTTAACACAAGTACTCCTTGTACTTTAGACTCTAGTACGTAGAGATACTCGAATTACAGACATTCACTCCTTTCTTCCATGAAACTTTTTTGACTCAAATTTATTTTATTTTCATGTTCAAAAAGAGCCTGTCATTTTTCTTTCCTTTCTTAACATCTGTCGTTTGTCCTGTAAGTAGTGTCGTCGACAGAAACTGCAACGTTGTAATGCCAGCAATCCTCATACATTTGCTCTGTCCTACATTACGTTACATTGCATTACATTACATTACATGACATAGGTATCTACCTACATGCATATACATACCTAAATATCCTCGCAGTAGTTCCCAACCAAGACGTACGTCGCTCAAAAAAAGTTACTTCTTGTTTCTTGTCAACTTATCGGAAACATCGAACATGAGATTGCCGCCCCTCTCGTAACTTTAATGAAATATTTAAAAAATCTTCCAATATTTCTTCTGCACGCGTATGTATGATATGGGCTTGTGAAATAGGATTTTGTACATGAGCAAAAAATCAGAATGTCCTAGTCTATCAATATCCATGCAATCTCACAGACGTCACTAATATTTGATTTGAACACGGGTGTTCTGTCATTTGCCACTTTAGTCTGTCCCTGAATACTCTCTTGACTTTTATTCATGGCAATCATATGGAACTTTCCGACGGTTGAATATGGAAGCTTGCATGCCGATATGTAGAATTGGTTGCAGTAATGAGAAGTCATGGAGTGTAGATATTACAAAGCAAATCTTGTATGTTATTTCGCAAGTGCGTTTTACGTACTGTAGACTAGTAGACTGTAGACAAGTAAATAGCAAGTTAGAATGCAGGGTCCAATTTTTATTTTTATGACATGTCCTAACTCTTTTGGGATTGTAATATTTTGACTCATTTCACAAAAATTCCCGTGTGGTCAACCTCCTCTCTTCCTTAAGGAAGGATATGGATTTATACGTGCCATGTTTTCAAAGAAATTTACCACTTACATTCCCATCAACTCCACGTCAAACTAATCCAAGTCAAGCCATGCCATGCCATGCCATACCATACCATGCAATACCATACGATGCCATACGATGCCATACGTTGCCATGCCATGCCATGCCATGCCATGCTCAAGTAGTTCTTGCTACGGTTACAAAAACTTTGCTCTACACAGATGACAAATGTTGAAAAGTGGAGCATTTTATACACTTGAAGTCTTGGAAAAGTTGGATTCAGATTTATGCCTTTATGAACAATAAAGGGGAAGAGGAAGAAAGTCACTCCGAATCTGAATGTACTACAGTCATCCGTGAATATGTACCTCTGGACGAACATGCAATCATCTCTTTTATTTTTTATTTCACTTACTAGTATATTTAGTGATATTGTTGTCCGTATATCTCTTTAGAGCTCCATGTAGATGATAATTCCCTGAGTATAAGTGCATTGTAGTTGTAGTCTCCTAGTTTTTTTTGTGACCAAGGAAGATGAAACTTTTTGAAGACAGCACGCCATCGATGTCTATGTGGAATGGCAGGGCATTACACGAGACAAAAAGATACTTGGTATTTCTCCTTTCGTCTCCAAATACAGCATACGTAGGGATGAAACTCTGCTCAAACTATTTGAGACGACATTGTTTGAGTCTTTGAGTGCGAATTCAGCATTCAGTAAAAAATACATGACATGGAAATATAGGTAGCACAAAGTGTGTGACTGCATGTAGAAACACTATCTGCCTGGCTGAATGAGTGGGAGACTAGGCAAGGTTTCATACGGTAAGCATTGCATATTGCATTGCATTGCATTTAGAATCAACTGACTTCATTCACTAGGCCTATGTAGGTAGTACCGACTACAGCTTAACTCACTTAGATCGAGTACAGGCTCCCCATGCCTGGAGAGCTCCAACTCCAATCCAACTCCAACTCCAACTCCAGCTCCAGCTCCAGCTCCAACACCAAAACTAACTCAAGCTCGCTTTTCGCACACAACACACTATTGTGTCTCTGACTTTTCCCTATTTTTTTCAACATTGTGATGAAAAGAGCTCCCATAGCTTTCCCAGACAACGAAAACGACAATGAGGCCGAGGAAGGAAGGGAAGCGAAAGAAAGATGGAGAGAGAGAGAGAAATTCTCAAAGAAAGAAGCCAGAACAAAACCTGATAAACAGTGAAGCAATTTTATTATAGTTTGGTTAAATGCTTGTGTGTACAGTGACTTGGTGAGTGCAGTGGTTTCCTCAACATGTACACGACCGTATGCTACTGTTGCTGTATACGTTACCGAAGAATCCGCTGACCTTGTAGTTGCCAGCACTCGACTTGATACTAAATGCATCAAACGGATACGTACGGTGTGGTGGTCCGATACGTTGGTAAAATAAAATAGAGAATCCGTGAAGACACCGAAGGAAGCTGAAGACAAGAGGGAGGCAGACAGTACCAACTAGTGGAAGAGGAATATTGGAAGAGGCAGGAGATTCAACTGATTCTGAGCCGGGAGAATCGTGCCAATGTCAGACACAACAACTAACGCAACGAACCAAACGACCAAGGAAAGAATATAACAAGACCCAACAGTATCACATGATTACTTGCTAACAACAACTGCCATCCGTACAATGCATAGTTCACAACACAACCATGAACAAACTCGTCAGCCAAGTCATCCTCTCATGTTAAATACAAGGACTCAGTTCTTCCGTTCGCTACACAGAGCACATAGGGAATAAAACCTGCCTCGTTTTCTTTTTTCCTTGTTTCGTTTCTCTCGACAATAGAAGCCGTCGTGTTCCTGTATTTGGCCCCAGTCCTCGTCTTTCCACTCACTCGACTTGCAGTTTAGAGGTTCCCAAATTTTCCTCCGCTTTGTCCCTTATTTTTGTAATTCTCGAGTCCACTTCCACTTACACATTTACCTTCCACAATAAGCTAGACCATTCACATTCACGGCTCATGAACACCAAAATGATTCCATTTTATAGGATCAACCGCAGAGATACTATTTCCTCGTTCCATACGCTACCTTTATATGTATGCATGTAGGTATGTATGTAGACCTATAGGACTATATCCAGACTTAAGAATAAATATGTAGAAACAATTTTTCCTGGAATTGAGTTTCAGCTTTAGCCTCAGCTTCGGTTTTGACTCGAGAGAAAATGAGAGAAAGAATCCTTTCAATAAAAATAAACCCTCTTCTGACTTTAGTCCGACTTGAGCTTGCCTCTTCTCCACTGGCAAGATGGCAGAACTGCGTTAATTTACCAACAGTTCGTAAAAATGATTTTGAAGTGAAAGATGAGGAAGAAAGTTGGCTGCATTCTCACGACTCCCTTGTAAATACTTAGGTATAGGTATGATGTGTTCATACGCGAGTTTGGAAGTGGAAGGTAAGTCATATGTACATGTGAATGCTATAAATTTGATTGCTCTGCATTCGATTCGATTACTTTCCAGTTCACCCAGAGTTGATGCTCGTTAAAATATGTTATAGTGACCCTCTCCACTCTGCTTTCTCCTGACGTGTTATCTCCCACTCACTCTCACAGCTCGACGCATTCATTTGCCTTTATCCTTTTCGAGTAATTTACGTTCACACAAAGGCAAAGGTTATCATTTATGAGCTGCAGTATATATACCCTATCTATCTGTTTTAAATTTTGCAAGTTTGCTCGGATTGTGATTTGCAGAACCTTTTCCAAGGGCCCTTTTGTAATTCTCGGTAGGTTAAGTATTCATAATAAATTTATTATCATGTAATAAATTGAATTTTCAGCTGTATCCACTACACCACTGAGCTGCGCCTCAACTCACCTAACTCCCGTTTTGAATATTCATGCACTTCCATTGTTCCATTTGAAACATATGTAAAGATTTCACATTTCCACTTTACAACGTTCGCTGTAAAATTGTCCGTCAAAACGCTCAAATTGTGTTTGGAATATTGTATGTAATTTTGGCATTCAGTGTTGACTCACTGGCTGCTGCAGTCTCTCCTTAAATACATAGAATCTGGAAGTACGCATGAACTTCCCTTTCTCTCCCTGCAGAGTTGAGGAGGAAAATCTTTTTCGTCAATTCTTGACGAGAGTTGAGGCAGAGGAACTTTCATATATTATTACTGACATGTACGCAAGAGAATTTCCTTTTGTAGGCAAAACATACAAGTTGCCTATTTCATACTAGAAAGATGTCGAGCGCATCCGGAGCGTGTAAAGCAAGCAAGTGGGACATACACTTGTAAATTTTAAACGTGGATTATCACTGAAGTACAGCCCAGCTGCCAACGTTCTTTCCTCCGGTATTTCCCCTTCGCAAGGATGCAGTGCAATGTGGCTGCTCAAGCTCCTTCGTACACACACGCCATATAGCACTAACTAAGGATGAGTATAGAGTTGAGCTGAGCTGAGCTTGGGATTTGACTTGGGCTTTGACTCGGGCTTTGACTTTGGCTTCAGCAGATTAGATTACCAGAAAGCTAAGGTAAGAACTTTTCAAAGCCCTTTCGCAAATCCTTCAGTTCCAGTGTACAACGGCAGCTGGGAGAGTTGCATACTCGCATCCGCTCCCCTCGTCAACACTCAACACTTAGCATGTTATCCACTTGTGATGCACACTTTTCCCAATAATTTGTTTCCATTTTATTTTTCCAAGGAAATATCCCTGAGTTATATTGACACAATCTATGCCATGTAGCTAAGTAATGAATGCAGAAAATTCAACAGACACCGCAATTCCATAAAATCCCTTCTTGATGCCGTTCTTAATATGAATACATGTTTTGTATGCATGAACCGAAGCCGTTGAAGCCGGCCACACTACTTGTGCACTGCTGTGTGTAAGGAGACAGACCTACCTACCTACATAATATTCCTATATTTGGACGGAACGAGGAGAGCCTAGGGACTGGCTAGCAGTCTGCTTCTTATTGCTGGTAAGTAACAACCTTAACTAGAAGGAAAAGTCCAACTCAGGTTGTCCATCCTCCTGTCTCTCTTGCATAGTTTAAGCTTAAATGCTGACAGAGTTGAATCTCATAAACAAAAAGGAATAAGCCTAAGCGGGGATGTATATTTGCTCGAGATGTTCTTCTTCCCTGTCTCCGTCCTCCAATGACACAAAGAGCAGAATGAGGCCATAGCAGGCCAAGCCAGCTTATGCAGTTGAAGGTTGAAGATGGAACATGGAATAAAATAAAACTGACAATGCAGAATCTTATGGGAATGTGTAAAATTTTACAAGGTTTTCTCATTCTCTCTGAGCTCCCATTACGAGATTTATCTGACTGTAGTGTCTTGAACGACAGAGAAATCGTAAGAGAACTCGACATTCACTTGCAGTCCCAGTTCCACACCAAATGAATGAAATGCGGTATCATTTGTCCTAGTGTATTAATGACCGGAGGCAGGCGGGCTAATGTACTTAAGAAGTAACAAGAAAATAACAAACAATAAGTATTTCAACTTTATAGATCCCATGCACACCAGTGTCATTTACCATTCACCATTTATAAGGAAGAGAAGATGAAGGAGGAAAAATAACCGCATAAAATTCTTCCCACAGCGAAGAACATGTAAATGAGTAATCTGAAATGCTGGGGAAGAGTGACACGAAGCCAGAAATCCATGAAGTCACAAGAGACTACTAAAGTAATAATGTCTTACAAGCAGATTAAAGTCTGTATGGAGCCCTTAAGCCAATTTGGCGTGAAAGGATAGCACAGAATACTCCAGAAGAAGTGGCGTCGGCTTCACCAATCCCAACCCAATCCATCCAGCCAACGTCTTCCGAACGATTCCAAATCCGTAATTCGTGCCCTCCGAAAAATTTACAACACTCCCAAAATAATAACATTGCGATCATATCTTCACAGCCTAACTTTTCCCGACCCGTTTCCAGTGCAGTGTCTATAGTCACTAGAGGAAAGTCTTGCTTTTATGTCATCCCAGTACTAATACGTACCTACGTAGTAAGCAGGGAAGTGCCTTCTAGTCCACGCATTAAAACATAATATCTTATTACTGGGCTATTTCTTTCTCTCATCTTCCCACTTCCCATGGATGATTGTATGGTGTGAATGTGATTCGGAACGACTCCATTGCACATCCGAGGCACGAAAGTTTGCATGAGGTCTTAATTATACACAGTAATTTGTAACTTGCAACCAAAACGATTGTGACACAGAATGACGGGATAGGATTGTCGACGGTCTGGAATAAAGTCAAGCCCCCTGTGCATTGCATTTTCTCTTGGCCATTTCATCCTACATCTACATACGTGCCCATTATTAAATGAATTTTGTCATAGCTATTCCATGTATTCCAAACATTGCAATTATGTAGGTATGCTGTGGGCTGCTAGACAGTTATTTGGAGGATTATTAACCTTTTAGCCATTTCTAGATTTCTAGAATACCAGCACATATAGACGGTATAAAGCCCCATGCATACATGTATGTAATTATAGGTAGATTTTCCATGGCCATTTTATTACAATACATGCCTTTATATAATCCTTTTTTTGTGTATACACAGCCGCTCGTAGTCTAGTCTAGTCTGTGCAGAATGTTTCCCAAACTGATCGCAACTATTGTCATTTCTTGTATGAATCAAAGCAGTTATGCCCGTGCCGTGTAATGTAACATAGGCCTACGGGGCATGAATTCCACACGACATTATAATGTGTGTGCACTTACGACATTTTCATTTCCCAGCCAATTTTGACATTTTAATCATGTAGGTAGGTAAACAATCCTTAAGTTGTCCGAAACTCATGGTAAGCTAGTCCTGATTTATAAAACCGTACCGTCTCGTATGTACGCACTGTTAGAGACAGGAGGGATATGAGCTCGTGGTTACCTCAACCATAACTTTCCAAACAATTAAAAGTAACCATAGAATTGTGTGCAGATATTTGATGGTTTAGAACTCATCGTCAGTCCTAAGCAATCGGCATTGGCATGTGCAAACGTGAAAATATTAAAACATTGTCACTGCGACTACTGTCAGTGGGAGAGGCATTTGCTTAATTGAAATATGTGGATGCCACTGAAATCTAATTCGGAATAAAACCGGGATGTCGTATAACACAAAATCGGAATTAATTATTATTATCACTACATGTATATGTAGGCAATGCATGTGAACATAATTTCTTATACATACTTTGGAAGCTCTGCTTTATACTATGCGCATCACATTCCACGTGCATATCTTTACTTCCAAGTGTGCGCTGTTGAGATTGATCAAATTTAATAAATGTGTACTTGAACATACATGGATCCAAATATTATTTGTTTTGTACGCTTTTGAATTCCCATTCTACTTTTGATTTTTTTTTCGCATGCAAGTTGAGGCCTACATAGTTGTACCCACTTGCGAAAATGTTTACTGTATAAACATAGTGACGGTTCAAATATTCAGCCTTACTCCGTGTAATGGGTAGGTAGTGCCAGCACCCTCAATTTTTTACTGTGTCCTAGAAGTACCGAACCGCAGCCGCCAGCCATGGTATTCTGCACGAGCTGAGTTGTTTCTTATATAGTGAAGGGATATCAGCATCAGCTCAACATGGCCAGCACTATAAACCAAGCTGTTTGCCGTTTGCCGTTTAGCTGTTAGTTTCCCAGAAAATATATTCTTATCAGGGTGGGGCAGAGAGCTAGACGGATATATCTTTTACGCGCGGATGGAAATCAACAGAACTAGAGTCAAAATTCTGGAAATCGTAACAGAGCTGTATCTTCTCCGCTCCTGAACCCACTGATGCGGCAACATTTTAAATGCTATTACAGGTGCCTACTCCAATACTGTAATGCCATCTTTATATATTGGTCTAGGAGTTGAGACGTTAGTCGGATTTTTTTGAATTTCAAAAACAAGTTTCAAGATTTATTGTAGGATGTTAGATATACAATAAATGTATAAACTTCATGTCATGCAGGAAGACGGGAACTAAACGGGGATTTTTTTAAATCAAAATAGTTGTGAGTTTCAAGGATCTAGGAAAAAAACTTTAGAAAAAGATTCAGTGTTGCGAAAATTTCACCTCTAACAGAAATAAATGAGAGGGAATTTTTTGGAAGTCGGGTGGTATCTTGGTGTGTGTGAGAACATACTAGCAAAATTCAGAACATAATGAAATAAGTCGAGTGTGAGGTTAAGAGTCGGAATCTCAACTCTAGGTTCATTTTCCTCCGCATATCAAACAAGAAGGAGGGAAAACTGGAATGACAATCTTAACGCCGATCCGCATATGAATCAGCGATAATTTTTGAAAATCAAACTTATCAACGTGGGTGTGCATTTAATGAGTTAAGTCAGCAAGGAGGAAATTTATACTGGTGTATGTATAAAGTGAAGGAAAGTGAAGTCGATGACGATGTGATGGGATATAGTAAATTTAGCTATGTACCTATCTACTATCTACATGCATAAATTCTCATATGCCCCTCACTACTCCACAGTTCTCTTGGCTCCAGTCAAAAGTTTGGAGAAAGAAAATTAAATCTATTGCTGAAATTTAATTATGTACCAGTCAGTCTGTTTTCTTACTTTTGACTTTGACTCAACTCAATTTCGTTCTGGTTCCAATGTACGTGATTTGATAATAGACGTGAAGGGACATTTATTCTGTGTTTCAGTTCACTTTGCGTTTAGCATCGAACGAGCGGTCTGAGGTCTGAAGTGTAGTGTCAACATTTGATTGATAGACAGAATGTGAGAACAAACCTTGAGAAGCCCGACATGGTTGAATTTTTCAAAACTAAGATATCCTTCTTCTCCCGTCTTTTGGGCGAGCTGTCCTTTGTATATTCTCCCAGCTACTATGGTTGATAACCCCATTCCATCGCCCACGAATAGTATCACGTTTTTTGCTACTCCATTAATATTCCTCTCCTTCAATGCTTCCTCAACACCCGCTCTTCCTGCACTCTGCCAAAACTTGGTATCTGCAATCATTAAAATTCAACGGAACCCATTGGAACAATATAAAATATTTGTGTAATGTGTGAACAAAAACAATAAATCAATTAAACACACCACTAATTGACAGCTGTAAATGTAAATGTTAATGAACCGTTATTTGAGCAAATTATGATGTTCACTCCTCCATTTATGCATACCCCGGTCGACAATTACTAGTGGCTTACCTTCTTTTATCACTGAGGTAACTTGAAGCACGCACGCCAGGCATTGAAGAATGGATAAAATAATACGAATATAACTCCCCGGAAACATTCTGATGAAGTCGAGTAATCACTCACAAGTCGCTGACTGGAACTGCAACTAAGAAAAACAAGGAGAAAAGAAAAATACTATTATTGTCGAACAATACACATAGATACAGGTTTAATGGACCCAGAAAATATTTCTAGCTTTCCAAGCAATATATTTTTCTACGACTTCTAGCCTAGGTGTGCTCCAGCACGGATATCGATGCAGACTTAAATTAAGTTTGCACACAAGTACGTAATTAAGAACTTGTACCACTTCTATCACATCACCATGAAATTATGCATACAAATGTACGTAGTAGGCATAGTAAGATTTGAATACATAATTGGGTGCAGAAGTCAGCCTGTAAGCGTTCTAGTTCGTATCGATAAAATTGGAACGTACTAAAAAGTCGCAAATTTATTTTACATTTTCTCATTGTTGTTCAAATGACAGAGATACATCAAAAAGTGAAATCAATTCGAACAAACAAAATTTATTTAAGGGAAAAATACTATGTAGGTATAATCATTGCAGTAGGTGTAGGTGTCAGTGCTATTTATGTTTACTTTATAAAGCTAAACCTCTCCTAGATCAACATGACAAAGCTCAGCAAATAAGATAAAATCCCCAAATGCAACATAGCATTTTACCATTAATTTCTGCTTCTAGGCAGATACATTTTACACATTGGGAGTTGGAAGGTAATGTTGCATAATTATATGTACTATACNGGTGTCAGTGCTATTTATGTTTACTTTATAAAGCTAAACCTCTCCTAGATCAACATGACAAAGCTCAGCAAATAAGATAAAATCCCCAAATGCAACATAGCATTTTACCATTAATTTCTGCTTCTAGGCAGATACATTTTACACATTGGGAGTTGGAAGGTAATGTTGCATAATTATATGTACTATACCTATATCTCAAACAGTGATATTTTTCAAAGAATAAAAACCAAACAGACATTTGGAGATTGCGATTGCGCTCCTAAAGCTGCCAGTGTTCGATCCGAATGAGAGGACTTAATTAAATAGCTAATTAATCTAATTAAATATTTTTTTGCATGGAAATCCAAACATCACAAGTCGAATATTTACAACTAACTATTAAAATATAAATGTAGGTAATACCCGGATTTTAAAGATCATACGGGTCATGAAAATAGCATCCCACTTTCTACTATTATGTTACTCGAAACCTTGGACAAATAAGCTGTTCAATGCATCACGAATCACGACTAACTGGCCGAATTAGTCACCCGATAGGATCGGAGTACTGCAGTGCAAATATCAAAAATCAAATATGTACTCCAAATTCTAGTTTCACATTAGTTCTACTATACTAGTGAAGTTATAGCAGTTCTGCCTGTACATAGTATGCATATCTGAGTTGACAAAAGTTATCCAGTCTACTCTTGACTCATAAATTGCAGACTACAATAGCTATTGAATAGAAAATAAATACCAAGTGGAACTTTGCAGCAAATAAATTGCATTCAAAAACCTAGTTCAATGTTCAATGCTCTACCAATTCTATTGTGTGGAGCTTTGATTGTATCATTAAGCTAAATCCTAAACAGGTACGTATATACACCAGTGACAAAGAATTAGAATTCTGGTCATGTTGTGACTCATTTTAACGGGCACAGTACAAAACCTGCAAATTAGATGCATAAATCGCATTCGTAATGTCAATGTGTAAAAGTTAGATATCTGAGCCCATAAAGCTAAAAAGAAACGTATGTACCTATCTAGTATGAAAAAATGCCATATGCTTCAAAAAGGTTGTGTAACACATTATAATTAAAAAGCTAATAAATGTCTTTGGTATCCTCGGGATCTGGATTGATCCTGTAAAGTCCTGTTTTTTAAAGAAAAACGTTGAAGCGGATACATTTGGATGATTGCGAGAAATGCTGTTCATTTTACGTATTATGTTTGTATAATTTTCGATGATGTTGTCATACGATTGCAAGACCTGATATAAGGAACAGAAACCGTGTTACAAAAGCTGGAAAAGAGTGAAACAAGAGAAGAAAACGTGCTGAGATTATGATAGATAACGAACACAGGCGCAGCGCATTGAATTGCATTGGCCATTGATCCACCCAGTCGGTTTATATTTTGTTAGGCCCCTACGCATATATGTGCATGGTCTTTGGGATACTACATATATGTGTTGGAGGGTTAAGTTGCAAAATTCCAGTCTACTTTACCTTTGAGTGAAGAAACAAAGAAAAACTTTTCGCTGTTTAGCACACGACGTTTTACGTTACCCAAACAAAAGTTTCCCTTTTCCGTGGTTTTGTAAAAATCGTTTAAATTTTTATGATGCTAGCTTGCCGTGCATGTTCCACAATACTGACGACGGACCTCACTCCATTTCTCTATCACAAGTTTACAAGTACTTTGTGTTGTGACGGCACTCCCGCGATTTACGTTTGCTTTTATTAATTCTCGTATTTCCTTTCCACTTGGATGATGATGATATCCGTATTTTAATGTTACAACTTAAACGTTTCCCTGTAGCTTAGCGGTCACCTTCAACTTGAACAAGAGTTACTTTGATCCACCCCAAATTACAATATCTCAGAACCAGGAAATAAACTTGGAGAAGCTACAGTAAAGTGCTCGTATGTAAAGTTCTCGCATGAAAAGGATCCAATGGCGGCAACAGTGAATCTATAAATTGTGGCCTTTCCTGATCTGACCATAATAAAAGATGCAAATCAAATTTTTGTACACAAGTGAAAAATAAAAAAAACTATGAAAACAAGGAAAGACTTGAATTTAAAATATTACTATTTATTGTTACGGATGCTGTCACTACATTCTGTCAAGGCTAACATTTAAGATACGTACAAAATGTCTTGTTCCATTTGATGTCTGCTCTTCCAATAGGTAAACTGACAAGTTCGTGTTCTTGTCAACTCATTTTGAACTTGGGTATGCCTCCCTTGTCGGACATATAATATGATGGCTGGCTAATGAAAGAGTTAAGAAATACCGAAACTTGCAGATCATATATTTTATGTCATGATGAAAGTTTGGCTTGATAATCACATCAGGGAAGTTTACTTTCCGTCCTTTGCTGACTCTACAATAGTAGTTCCCAAGCTGACTTTAGCATTAGCTTGTGGTAAATTCTAGCTCATTGTGAATTTACGAGCCCATAGACTCTGGCTGCTGAATCTATAAATATTTTTATTGTATTGCATTAGCGCTATTAATGAGATAGTATAGTGGCACATTAAATGTTCGCCGAAGTAACAGTTTGTTACGAAACTTTGTGATTTCACAAGCATATAAAAATGTGATCCTATTCTAAGGTTACCTATAATTATATTCCAGGCACCCACGTACCAATTATTCCTTTCGGTTAGAAGTAAGTATATATGTACGTAGCCTGGATTTTGATGGTTTATCACGCTATAAGAAGAAAACACTAAAGCAACCATAACGATAATGCTTTTGTCAGCAATTGGAGATTCAAATGACGTGATTATAGTACTTTTCGCTTTGAAATTCATATTTGCTATAATTCTAGTGGCAAACCGTCTTTTAAATTTTAACGAGGGCACTGTGAGTGACATGTACTCGTGCTGAACCTGATCGTCTTGAGTTGAGTTCAAGGATTTACGAAGCTTTTGTCTTGTCAGTAAGTGGTAATGGAATGAGCGGTTATACGAATAAAGGCAAAATTGTTCAAATGCCCTAGAAGGTAAAACGCAGCTTCAAGGAAGTAAATTGCCTTCCTCCACCTCTTCCGAAAAAATGTGAGAAATAGAATTCCTTTGTGCACACAAATATTATTTTACCCAGAGCGATTGTAACGTGATATCCGCAGCTACTCCGACTGTCAGCACTAGTTTGATTGTACGAACGTGTGGATATGGAGCTGGTCATATGGGAAGGAAGGTTGTCACGTCCACGTAATCTTTATCGCGATGGTCCTTACATAGCAATCATATACATAGGTACATATCTGGATACTTGTGGATGTGGAGGAGCTACAACCATGAGTAAGTACATGCATCAAAGAAGGAAGGTGCAAGACTTCCACAATCACCACCTTTAACCCTATTTGATATCTGATCTTTTACATTTCTATTAGTGTTACAAGTTCGATTACACTTTTTTTTATATTAGCATATATATCAACCTCGAACACTGTTTTTAAGTTACTGGAAAGAAAGTAGCTGGAGCTGACAAAGATTACATAAACGGTCACATTTAGATAGTAAGGGTCTTACTTACAAATGAAATTCGAACTGATATGCATGGTTTTTGTGATTGTGAGTTCCATATTGATATGGTTTAGGGTGGATGTCAGCCCACAAGAAAATTGCAGTGCTCAATGATTAGTATGTTGGAGGTGTGGGTAGTCTTGGCGAAAAATGATAGGTTCAGTGTGGCAATGGCTGTGATGGTTGTGTTAAAGCTCTGGCTGTATTGGTAAGACGAGATGAAAGCATTGGTATTCCAAAGATGTTTTCAATAATCCCAAAGGAATTCTTACACATCTTCTCATAGCGTATTGTATTGCACACAGAAAGCAGGTCATCAATCGTGACTGTTGAAATTCCAAAGATGATATGAGCAGAAAACGTGATTCTTGTGTGTGCATATGGCTGTCGCTGTACAAAGAGTCTGTATCCGTCAACCAACGATGATATTGTATAGGTACCGTAGATTGCCAAATGAAATGTCATTCAAAACGATTTTTTCCTTGGACACTTGGCTTTTATTTTGGTTTAGCAGACAAATACGCTTTCCATGCAAAATAATTGCAATTACGGCTCCAAGTTTAGTGTCGCGTAAAAGTGCTGACTGGAATATCTACAAGCATTATGAAGCAGAATACTCCTTGCAGATGCAGATCTTCTAGCAGTATAGTAGTTGTACGTGTGTAATGGAGATTCTTTTTTGTTGATTGATCATTAAAACTTAAACTTGTGAATATTCACAATTATTACTGTCATAATCTGCTAAAGAAATTACTTGGTTTATTTTTATGTCTGTTATTGAAATGTGATCATCTTCCTTTCTGATCGTTAACAAGAGCTTCACTTTTAAGTATTGCCGCCAACCATTTATAAAAATAATTTCAAAGATGTATTTCACAACTTCAGCGAAGCGTGTATTTTTTAGTTATTTTCATGGGCCTTTGATACACTGTACAAACTAAACAATCTTAAAAGTAAGACTGCACGTTAAATACACTTTAGATTTTTAGTTGCACTATAAGTGAACTTGAGATCGGTTTCAGCATCCGTTTCTATATTGTACAGACCATGCGCAGGACTTTTAATCACTGCAACCTATACTTGGGGTAACAGCAAACTAAATAGTTGAAACCGGTGCGGTGAAAGTGCCCTTGCGATTATTTGGTCAAAGACGGTACGTAATGTAGCGAGTACTCTTTTAAATCTGCGTTGAAGCTCAGGACCATGCCAGCACTAGAAGTAC
>JAAXYX010001479.1:0-22813 GCA_036851915.1 Ptenothrix huangshanensis | reverse complement strand
TGCTCAATAATTATATGTTGAACGTGTTAACGTGTTTTTACAGTAGGGAAGAGTGTGTATACGACCGGTTTAGAGTTTGCTGATGAATTAGTCGTTGTTGAATTACTCTGTGTAACAACTATTGGTACTTGATACATTTTAGTATATTCGACTCTGTTGGTGATCATTAGACCAGGAAGTTTGATGTTTGATTGTGTGAAACAAAAGACAAGAATTGAAAAAAAATGAGGTGATCATAGTTTGATTAGGACTAATACATCGAGGATTGGGATAAGAAAAGCGGAATGTAGCAGTGACGGATTTTTTCATGTTATCCGTTTAGATTCCGTTTGATGTGACGAAGAAACTGGATGAGGTCCGCCTACAAGAGTCCCGGAAATCCGCTCGCCTCCAGGAACAGGACTTTGACTTTGCTCGACTCGCCGATGTAGCAGACCGGAAACGTAGCCAGCAAACTGCCTCCATTGATGTTCCCAGGAATACCAACATGTAAGTAGCTTTGAATTTCCAAGTCTACCTAATATTTCAATTTACTCAGTCAGAACCGAATACTCCTTCTCTTTCACCATTTCCCTGACTCTGACTCTTTCCTTTGTCAGACATTGTGGCATGAGCTTAAGCTACATTTTACGCATCACACAACCCTAGGATAATTTCAACAAAATTTAATCGCCTCCATTTGCCGATTGCCATTCGTTCGTCTGACACTAATGTGTGGGTATGTTGAGGGTAACCTATAGGAAAGTTTGAGTTATATTATAGATGACTTGAGGTAATAATTTAAAATTTTCTCCTGAAAAATTTGAGGTAATATTACTCTTGACAGCAAGTTTTGGCAAAGGTATTCCATCATATTTTAATTGTGGAGATAGTATGAATTTAATGTGAATGCCGAACTTCATCTACTGTTAGTGGAGTAGTTAGTTTGAAATGTGTGGTGTTTTTGTAGTCACGTTAGACTAATAGCCTCTTGTATGATTTTGGGCTATAGGCCTTCAGCGCAAACAGACCACAGTACAGCTGCAAGCGTCATACCGTATCAGTCCGATGCGTTGCAGGTTCTCAAGTTGCGAGGATGATGATGCTCTATAACACATTAATGCGGTTTGGATTCGACCATGGGATGTGCGTGTAAAATAGTAGCAAAGTAGTGAAATAACATTATTATAGGGACTACATATTTACGTCTGCCTCAAGTAGGTTGTTGTCAGTTGTAATAGAACAGAAACTTGTCCATCAACTTCTTGTGATTTAGGTTCACTTTTGATCATCTTCCCGTGCCTACACTAAATAGATTTTACAGAGACTGAGAAGTAAGTTATGTGCACTAGACTGCGAGAGTTTCTTTGCGTCTGTATATATATATATGTAGCAGTGTGTGAACTTTAATAGATACTAGCATGTACTAGGTAATGCAGTTAAGTACACATTAGTTTGTGGAGTATTATTGAACTGAGAGCGAGTGCGATGGCCTAGTAATTATTATCTCGTCTTGAACTCAACGAGGAGCGAGAGTCTGTCAGCCGGCAAAATTCACTCCATTTATTCTTTCAATGGATTAAATTGCGTTTTCAATTGTCAGCTATGTTGCTTCTATTCTTGTAATAATTACTATATTTTAGCTATTGGCAATTTTTATGGCATTCTTCAAAACATGGCTACGACGGCCATGATATCAATCATTCCAAATGCAATTCAACTGTTATCATTGAATACAGAAATCGTGGCTCATGAATATTAGGCAACGTTCGCTGAGTGTATTATCTAATTATAAAGAGATATCTAACAAACTTGCCATTAAGTATGCAGGAATTAATTTTGCCGTTAATTTATGAAACATGAAAATACATTGGATAACTAATTATCTGAATTTGGGTTGGCGTTGATAATAGGAAAAATGGAATAATACGCATATGTATGTATACCATAACCTGAATCCATGAGAAATGACTACTATTGATATTAAAGTGGCTCATCTTTCTCTTTTGTTTTCTCATGGAAAATTCCCCGTCTTTTCAAGACCTGTATTGTAATTTTTACGAGAATGCTTTCATCCTTCGTGCTTTACTGTAAGGATGCGGATGGCATGATTATGTTACATGTGTGTTGAGCGGTGCGTTGTGTTCCAAATACCCAACGTGTGAACAGTGAGATTGTGTACCGTGTACCATCGTGTAATTACATCTAGGTGTCAGAAAGTTGCCTTGTTGCTTGCATTGGTTTTTTTGTGCGGCGATAGTGTGTATTGGACTACTACGTACGTGAAACGGGAGCTTCTATCTGCATGGTGTATGATTCGCGTTGCAGTCCAATACGGTGTTAACATCATTAACAAGTCATAACAAGTGCTCCGGTCTTCGTTTTTGTTGTTTGCGGAATCTGGTCGAAATATTTGATTTGACGCAGTCCATTTGCCTAGCTAATAGTACAAGGAGGTAAAAAATATCAAGTTGTTTACAATTTAAATCTCTACTACGCTTATCTCAAGGACACACAGTATTTATTTTAGGATAGTGCGTAATCATATGGGACTCTCTCCTTTATGTTTCCCTTGGAGTGACGTCAGCGATTCCAAACAATTCAACAGTACTATAAAATTCAAAGCTATAAACAAAGTCGTATCGTATGTGTTCATTGTCATGTAGTATTCATAAAAGACTCACGCTGTACTAACTGGGAACTGGCTCCGTACACAAAATCCCATTAGTCATAGATTATTTACTATCTTTGTGGGGAGCTATTCTCTCAGCCTAACTGAACTGATTGCACATTTTCGTAGCAACACGATTAACTCTAGAGTTCCTATTATATATTTTTTATTGAGCCGGTGTAACCAGTTCCATGTCCCGGTACATGTCATGCTTTAGTGCGGTGTATGCAGCAAACAGCTTATAAAACACATTTGACACACGTGATGATTTCGTAAAGGATTGAGTTTGCCGGAATGCCGGTCACTGAATGCAAATACTCGAAAACTGGGTGATCCTCCTGGCGAAAATCCTGCCCTTCCCATTCAATCCTGCCTCTACACTTACACTCTGTTCGTTTTTCTTTCGCCCACCAATCTCATTCGGTGTGTAGCTAATTTGCATTAAAGCAGGAACTCCTGAAACTTTGCCATATTGGCGACGAGAATTATTATTGCGCGCTGTCATGAAAAAAAGGAGCAGAAAAATGACGGTTAAATCAGGGACAAGGTTACGTGGGCATGGAATCCGAAGTTGGTTTCACATCCACATCGACCTGAACTGGAATGGGGAGTGGTCGTAGGTAGATCGTTCTGTAAGCTGTAAGGTATTCCCCGAACACACCAACATCCTCTTTTTGTCCTTTTCCTAAGCTATGCAAACCACTTCTCCCTTGAAAATAACTATGTGCTAACGGATAATCAGAACTAATTTATAGTAGTAGGAGTAGTTGTAGAATTATAATATACCTATTTCCTGCCATTCGACTGGGTACGTAAATAAATTGTGTGGCCTCAATGGCTCTATCCACCAGAGATCCTAGTATCATGCTGGGGGCATGACTTGATCGTGATGGATGTAGCGCTTAATTTGCCGTAATATTAATTCATCATTGTTATTATTACCATTAGTATTAATTCTAAGCAAAGACTAGAATTAGTTTGAGCAGTTATGCGTGCATTTGAATTTTAAATTAATTCAACATTCGATGCTGGGGATAATTACATGTTTAGGAGCATTCGTATCAGATTACGGTTATAATTTCCACCCAAAGTTGTGCTTCTTTATTATTCAGCGCGTTTAAAGCTTTACTCTTGCAGAGTACATATAGAATGCTACTGATTTATTCTTAAACCAGCTGACTAGAATTGCGGTGGTTTTTGTATTAATTCGTAGCTAGGAGTAGGGCTGAAGCTGAAATAAAGACGAGCTGAGCTAAAGGAAGTGTTCATAGAAGCTTGACAAGATGTGAAAGTGTGGATGCATAGATGCATAGATACAATGTACATACATAATTATAAAGCTAGCTGTAGGGACGAGAAGACAAGCCACGACGCAAGAATAGAGATCGAGGTGGTTCTCTTGTAGACCATTGAATAATAACGATACAATTAGACTACAATCATGGAACTTTCACTTTAGTCAAGTCAAGTATATCTCGAATGAGCAAGAAATCTGGATACCTACTTGCATGCAGTTGCAATTCTTTTGCCCATTGTACGCTTCAGTACCAGCCACAATTTATTAATATTACGTTACAACATTTTCGCGAGTTGTGAAGGTAAAAAATCTAAGCCACGAATCTAAACCGTAGCTGTCGACGTCACTCGACTCCTTCGCACAAAATATTTGGTACAGTCGTTCCTGTACCTGTACTTGGCATTGCTTACCTACTACTTAGCACGTAGGAGCAACACATGATTTTTATGACTGTGTGAGTGTGTGCAATGCAAATGTGAAAGATTGAGAATCTCGCGAACCTACCTACCATATTTTCTATGTACCTACCTACAAGCCGCATGACAATGTTCATGAAGTTGCATTACAACAAAAGGAATAATCATAATTTAAAAGTTAAAATTCCACGCTTGCCTTCTCCTTCAAACCGTTCGCGTTCCTACTAGAATAATACACGTAACATAATTAAATAAAGGCCGGCTACTTACTCACTGGCTCTTCGTGGATTGTCCTAACGCAATGTTACGAACCATTGTGGTTCCGAGGATATAGCTTCCCCTTTCGTATTTTGTGTACATTATTGTACGCTTTGTGATTATATACAGTTATGTATAACATAATCAACTGATAATTTTTATGCACTTTTTATTGTTTCGCTCGGACAATAGTTCTCGGCTAAGTCAAGTCTTTGTCCACAGTTTATTTTGTTGGTATTTTAGCACAGCTGACTCTACGCCTCTACTCTCTCGCTTTATCAGTACCACCTCAAGCCTACTATTTGTATATTTATCTTGTTTTTCCCACACAGTAGAGTGTACCTAGGTACTCGTATTTCTCTCTCTCTCCCGCTCTCTACGTCTCTCGCTACCACTCACCCTCCCTCTCCGTTTTTTATCTAAACTATTAAACAAGGATTTAAAATTATTTAGACGGATTATAAGTACAGCTTGAAGCGTACACAGATTCAAATAGTGATACTCTGATAGTTGAAAAAATTACATATCTGAACAAGCACTTTATTTCCTGATAATAATTTATCAATTCTAAAACTGCACATATTATGTATAATACTTTTTGTGATGTTCTGTAGAAAGAATTAGAGGGGAGCTTGCCAAGATGTTTTGGTTCCGAGGAGATTTAGAGTAGTAGCTAAAAAATGTAATTTCTCTTTCTAAAATTCACTGTGCAAAAATCCGTTACAGTTCAAAAATAAGGATTTGTATTTGTGTTGTGACTGTATCACAATCATGATTTCCTAGTTGCTGTGCAACGCTTTCCTCGAAAGGAGATTTAGAAATTAGGTAGGTATTTAATGTACATAATGTAAATATGCAAGAGACTACTAGTAGCTATGCATATAAACGGAGCAGTTACACATGCTTGTCGAGCTATACATTTATATATTTTTAGGAATAGATTTGGTTGTGATGCGATCCTGCGGGAGCTGCATGGGGCTCTCATAATGGTTCGAGCACTTCAGCATTAATTTATCTGCTAAAGGTGCGACAGTAAGTAGGCTACATGTCAAGGAAGTAACTTCCTGTTAAGCCGCGTTGGATAAGAATCATCAGGATATTAAAAGTCGTGCAGCATGAATAGTAATGACACTAGTAGTCATAACGAGTGTGCAAATCGAATAAAGTAAATGGGGAGTTTGGTGAATTCGATTTTCTGGAGTGAATTAAATAGAAACAATTTGAATTTCAATTACACGATTACTAATGAATTTGTATGGTTTTGCAGGTCAAGGAAGAGACGACCAAGTTCTGGTAATTTATTTCAACCTATGTTGTCGATGCAAGCGGGTGACGATGTGATGGACGAATGTGCTGCGGCAATGGTTCTCATGAGCCTCTCCTGCAGTCCTCACTCACCTCAGTGGGAACACAACGGTATGTAGGATTTAACAATTTACTCTCGACTCATTCCACTAACCTTAGAATGCATCCATCCGTCCAACACTGTAAACATCCTATACGTAGTTCCTCACCTAGGATTTCAAGAGACACACTCAAGCCTTATGTATCTACCTACACACAATCTGCAACGGCTCCGTGGAACCGTAGAGCCGGTGATAATTCATAGGCATGTGTTTACGAGCATGAATTTCGTATGTAGGTCTATATAGCTATCTCTGCCTATCTGTACAGTAGAGCTTCAATCATGTTTCACGAATTGAAAATATTTTCCATGGTGAATATTGTGCATATTTGCAATGGTTTGGTCATGCTTGACAAAGTAATTTAGAATTTTTCTTTCCATATCAGTTGACAGGCTGTTTGTATGGTTGTAGGATGGGAAAATATTTGCATACCAATATACATGTTCATACTCATGCTGACGATAATTTATTTAGTGGTTGTCACCTCAGGAAAATAATTTATTGGGAATTTATGACAGAGGATTACAATCGAGAAATAGGTAAAAGTTGTTTGGTAGCACACAGAGGACAAAGAGCATGAGGATACACTGCACTGTGCTCACATACAATTGACATGTATGAATTTAGCAACCTTGTTGTTTCATTAAAAATCTTCAATTACTCAAAGTAACATGGGGATGTAGAAATTGCAGGAGAATTGTTCAATGCATTTAGGAGATTATTTTGGATGTAACGTCAAGAATGCGCTGAAGATGTGATAACGGTGTCATTTGTATTAGAAAGTTGTGATGAAATTGCCAAGTTGTAAGCTTTACATGTTCAACTTACTGCATTTACTGCAAATTTTCCTAGCCACTTGAGACCATAGATGAGCAGATGTAGGCTATTCTTGGCAGTAGATTGATATGTCGAAAAAAATTGTTCTATTGTTGACCACTAGAATGCGAATAAATTAAAATGTTTCCTTGGCCCTTTGATCCACAAAAAGAATGATAAAAGTGTTTGTGTGTGTTCAGATATCGAGTAGAATAGATGTTTCGTATATCCTGATCAAGGCCTTTATAAATTGTTTTCCATTCCGAGCTCATGCAATCTTCATTAAATTATTACCATTTTCCTCGTTACGTTTATTTTTTTTGATGGGGCGAGTATATAGAAGCTGGTAGAGAATGTTAGGAGTTGTGTTTGTTTAGTTCTTTATAATTGTTCGTTGCCTCACGCAGAGACTTGAAATACTATACTAGTTACTCAAACGGTTCGGCTACTGGCTTTGTGACTGTGGATTTAAATGCATGCGTTTTATATCTGTGCATATGGTTTCGTTGGGTGGACTTAATTATACTTTGCATATTGTGTGGGCAGCTATATTCATTCTACACCATACTTGCTTAAATACCTATGTATACGCGACTTGGGTATAAACTATTGCGGATCGATAAATGGTCTTTGGGTTACTAGGCGCACACATTAAATGAACAGATGGACGAATCAGCGTAAAAATCAGGTGATTTCAAGGTCCACACTTCCTATAATTTTTTCGAGTGTTCACGAATTTAAATGCCTATTGTTGAATGCTAAATGGTACCTTTGGTTCTAAGCTTTATTCATTTGAGAGAGAGTAGTGTGGTGTCAACATATTCTAAGGCATTGCCAGTAGGTTTCCTTGTTGGTTTTTTGTGTGAAAATTCCTTACTGGTGTCCTCGCTCTTCATATTAGCTCTAGTGCTTAAGTGCAGCTGCAGTTATTATCTTCCATTCGTAAGCGATTTTTGTATGCAAGTATTTTTTTCGACGTACATAATATATTATACCGGCAGGATTGGAGGATTGAGGTATGCTGTCGCCTCCCAGATGTTTCTCGGGGAACAGAACTGAAAGTGGAATGCAAAATTGCACAATAATTGCATTGCTAATAAAATGCATACTTTTGTTTGTTGCCTTGTTGCTTAGTTTTGGCTGTTATATATTTTCCGTATCCCTGTTGTTCACGTGCTGGGCTGGTGCTGGTGTGAGAGGACAAAGCGTACACTAATATTATTAGGAGGAATTGGACATTGCAACTAGGAATTGAGACTGTGGGATAGATTGGAACGCTAATTTGGGCGATTGAATGTGTTCAGAATGTTGGTTTGTTATTTTGGCTACATTTAAAAGAACGATAATGAGTGTTTGCGAGTTGGTGAAAAAATCGAAGGGAAAAAACATAGTTAAAGATAACGTGAGAGAGGGTGGTTAAATTGATGTTGGTTTACGACCTTGCAGTTGCTGGCAAGTTGGCAGGTGACTGAAGGGTAGATAGGATATGCGAAACCGGCCGGTAATGGTACATCGTTTCGTTGCGTTGTTCCCTGTTGTTTTCAACTACTACTCACTACTCGTGCTGCTTTGAAAGAGAGTTTTTTCTAAATGTGCCAATGATTTGGGCTTGCCTTTTAAAAACTTTGATAGTATTATCTGGTATAATATGCCAAAGCCAAAGATCCTTGGGCATGACAAAATCCTTGAGAGAAACTAGCTGGTGTAGAAAAGGTTACGCTGTTCTTCCGTAATACGTCATTTCATTAGCTGTTCCCTTCTAAACTTACAGAATTCTATGTTACACTCACAAACAAAAAATAAGTCGTACAGCGCGATTAAACCACTCATTCTCCTTCGTACTCTTCGTACTATAGCTCCGTCCTCGTGGTATGCATATAATGTGTGCTACCCATGTGGCTTGGTGCCTACTTATTATGAATAAATCTTCATTCACTAATGTTCTCCGCAGATTATCATAGGTATTTATAGACCACTCGTATAAGTGTGTACATAGATATTAGACGTCCATTTCATATTGCTTTTGCACGTTCACAATTATTTTTCTGCAAGTATCGTTTGCTAGAGACGCAGTATAGCTTGTAGTATGCCTGTTAAAAACAGGGGCTATGTAGTTATTTCATGCTGGATTTCCTTGTTCTTATTTACTACGATTTTCGACTTATCAGTTCAAGTGGAAATGCATCTTATCTCGAGTAGCGCATTACATAGATGTGCATTAAAGTATCCTTTAAACTTTACACCCCTGCTGGTGTAGGTACCTTGGTTATGTACTTGATAATGACTGATGGTGGAGTTGGAGCCATCCTTGGCATAATGTGGCTTGCGTCTTGACGTACCTCGATATATATTTTTTTGTCAAGTCCTTGAATAATGTTCTCACTTGTATTGTTGTTGCTTGAATGCTTGCCATGGACTTTTATTTATATTTGCGTTTAATTTTATGTCGAGATCATAGTTTGGTCAGGTGAACATATCTCGCATGAGGTAGGTACACATGTACGGTGTGCCCAGCCGGTGTAGATGTGTATCCCAGTATCTAAATACATGTTTACGAACGAATTTGATTTTCAAACACTTTATCGCTCGCTTTTGCGTATATGTCCATCATCGCGTTGGTAAAATGCGAGGAGGGTGGATACGAATCTGTGTGCGAATGCGAATCGTAGTTTAATGACGATGTGGAATGATGCTGATAGACGGTGGAATGGAGTAAAACCAAAAATATAGGTCGTGTTGCAAAAGTGGTTGACTGCGTACCATACGAAGCCATTTATTTTTCATTTCGTCATTATTGAGAATGCAACTGGATGGTGTAACTTCCATCCATTCATATAACTCTATAGGAGTCATTTAATGTTCAATGCAAGTAATGCTCTCATGCACTAGACTCAATGTAAAGACCTACCTACTTACATACCATCGTCACTGGCTACGTAGCGAGTTTTCCTGTGGGGATAGAGAGGGGAGAGAGTGATGTAGTGAGTGTGAGTGAGCGAGCGAAAAAATTAGGAATTTACTTACTGCGTAGGATCGAAGCGGTACTTAATGAAAGAAACCTTGAGTTCGTTGTTGTGCTCTACCTTTGAATACTTTTATGACTTCAGTGAGCGGCTTAAACCTACATTCTACAACTTCGTCTTGCCTTTTCTCGAGCACTCGTTTCGTTTTCATATCATCATCATCTGCTTTATTTTGATATGCACTTTTATTATTGCTCATTGTCGACAGCGCTGCATCACGTGTGGTGTTAATTAGGATTACCTCAGTATGCGTAAAGAATTCGATAATTTTGAGTGGGAGAGTTGTATAGAAGAGAGATGGGTTGACTTGGCCTAAAGAAATTGATTTATGTGTAGTTACTACGACGATTTTCAACAGATATCTATGCTGCTCACGGTAGGAATTTTGATGCATGGCTGCGTAGTTTCGTACATTTAATTCATTGCTTTCGCAAATTGAGTTTCTTCTTGTGTATGTATGTATGTTGGTGGCTCGTGTAGGTAGGTACCTACATGTATTTACGTATCGGACAGTAAATAATCGATTTTTATAGCCAGTGGAAATTACAAACCGTTGAGCTTAGCAAAGATATCTGCGCTTGGTTGTTTTTCTCTCGTAGGCTACAAGTACAAAAGAAGCACGCAGTTGAATTATGAAGTTTGAATCCATTCATTTACGATGTAATGACTGCTAATAGACTTAATATATTTATGGGCTTGTGGTTGTTACCCGTGCACATCTAGTCGTCTGTGCAAGCAAATAATAAAATTATAAAGGATGACGACAGAGGAGTTACAAGTTACGACAAAAGTAAAGTTGCATAGGAGTCACAACAACATATTTCGTGATTCATGGTAGACTAAATATGTGAAATAAATCCTTTGGTTCGAATAATATATTTTGGTCAATTTTTCCTTCAAGTGTTTTCCCGTCATCACAAATAATAGGTATTACTTTGAATCAAGTATAGAGATAGAGCTTCGTATTGTACAGTCAGCATTTATCTTGCTCACTACACAGATAATTCAAAACTTCGAAATTCATGGAATCACTAGCCGTACACCCGATGGGATATCACTTTGTCTTACTAAGTTCTCTCACCGAGAAATAAGTTCAAAATGTTGTCGTGGCAATATGTGGCGATGCGTGATGCGAAAATCGCAAATTTTAATATGTATTTTTAGCAGCTGTTTAGAGTTGTGAGACAAAGTGAGATCCATCGGGTGTACGGCTACTGATTCATTTACGGATATATTT
This sequence comes from Ptenothrix huangshanensis, assembly GCA_036851915.1. Taxonomy (NCBI): domain Eukaryota; kingdom Metazoa; phylum Arthropoda; class Collembola; order Symphypleona; family Dicyrtomidae; genus Ptenothrix; species Ptenothrix huangshanensis. The sequence goes on along the minus strand of JAAXYX010001479.1, from coordinate 11,710 downwards.
TAATCCCAGCTGGCGTGATTTGAGTTAGTGTTTATAATTACCTACATGTATTTGCTTTGCTACTTCGAACTACTCGTTCAGATGAGTTGAATAGTACATGTCATCGTTTAAATACTGATGTACATAGGTAGTAAAGGTTTAGCGTTATAATTATATGGGTAGAATAAAAAAACGTAACAGCGTTAAAACTTTTGAGACTCAGTGTCTGTGAGTCTGATGCATGCTGTGTAGTCAGCCACAGAGTCAGAATGTCTGGGAGGTCAGGGTTGCAGATTGAGAGTAAATGTAGCGAAAGGGTAAAGCTGTTGGGTAATCGCATTCTATTGTTTGACTTCTTTTGATTCGAGACTGATACCAGTAAGTGGCATGTTAGCTGTTAGTCTGGATGTTTAAAATCACGGCACAAAGGAAAAAAAATTGGTTTCGATCGAATTGATTTATTACGAGTGCAAATTATTAGGTTGGATCAACTAGTGAAGTAGGTAGCAGCGTCATGCAGCATAGTAATTATATATTTTTATGGGTAATTATTTCTTGTTGATTATCGTCCAGGGTCCTACATGCTTAGTCAGGTTGCAAAGTTTTCAGTAGTTTAGTGTTGGTTTACAAATTTTAGTGTGGTGTACAATCGCATTCAGTAAACTGAGCATAGTAGTATAGTGCAACCAAGTTACGATTTGAATAAAGACGTCCTTACTTGAACCGGATTTTTACTAGCTCATTTTAGATAAGATGAGAGAAAGAGAGAATGGCAATGTAAAGTTGAACGGTCATGACATTTCATGGGGTTTCAGATGCATGTAAAATTCATCCGTGAATACGAGCCGGCTGTTTTTATGGAAAATCGAAATTGAAAAGGCATTGTGTGTAAAGAATATAAGAGATTTTAAATCGGAAAGTACATATACACACGTTGACTCTGCTACAAAGTCTATTGTTGACTTGCTGGATTCCAAATGCTATTTGACCTTTAAAAAACCTAATTGATTACTGTTGTGCTGTGACGTATATGTATGTTAGCGTCACACTGCAGTAAGATTTATTACCATTTAACCTTGTAAAGTTAGCATATTGTAGATTTTAATTTTGTAGTAATTGCATAGAAAATTATTATTACTCAGCTAAAACGTGATTCCAATGGCACGCTAGTGCAATGTCAATCTTTCGGTGCTGAGTGTCACTGAACATATTTTAGCATCATTATGAAAACGTTTATCCAAGTAGGTAATAATCTGTCTTAATTGCGTCCGATGATAGGTAGATTTTGTGATATAGGATTCAGACTGCAAATTTCGTGTCATTTGTGGTTTCAAGTGTTTTCATGATGTGGCCAATAGTGCCGTTATCATGGTAATTGCGAAAGAAGGGTAGGCCGCAGAAGTACAGTACAATGATATCACTCACATCTGGATTCGTGTATATTTTGTGTCACATAGTGCCTCTCAAGTTTGTACTAAACGGACCTACTCAACTGGTTCAACGTCAAACTTTATGAGGATGACAAGAATAGATATAGACTTACTGAATTATGACGAGTACCTACATAAGTACGTAGGTACAACAAACGTTCGGTCGTATAAAATAAACGCCGCTTTTCTCCTATGTACCTGGCTGTTGTAATGGCTTTGCAGCTATTTAATTACATATTATGTAGATTGTAGGGTATCATGTAATCATAGGTGGCTTTATGAAGATCAGTGTAAAGAGAGTTCTGGATTTTGAATCATGCACTTTAAAGAATAATGCTGACTAAATAAATTGGGGGTCGTGGTCATGTCCTGTGTCATTCACCCTCTGAACTTGCTATTTTACTTAAAGGTCAAATTCGAGTAGAATTAACAGTATTTCTGGGATAGAGATACTGCATTATGAAATGCTTTTGTAACCTCGAATGATACATTTTAATATCAAGAGTAATTATGTTATTATAGTTAGGTAATTATACACTTGTATCATATGGTACTCTTATCAAATGAAAACTCTCAATTTTAAACTAGAAACCTATTTAGATATTCTTTATACATAAATTGTTGAACTTTGTAATGTGTTGACGTGCGCCTGTTGTACCTACACCACAATTGTGTTGGTATTGTGCAAGCTTTACCGAGATTTCCCTACCTTCGTCACTCATGAACGTGTTATGACAACTGTAAGCTCCATAGAAGCAGGTACCTAGGTATCATCACCGATTCGTCGGATCAGTACCTAACTAGTTTATTCCTATTACTTCCCTCGATTACCTGTTAATTCTTATGTATTGTGTGGAATTGGTTATAAATCGATGATTTGATTATAAGAATTAGTACTTAATTGAGGTCGGTATGCGTGCAATTATTGCAGTAAAAGTTATTATTTTATATGTAGTTGGTGATTCTTACCTAGTATGATCTAAGCATGGGTATATAGATTTCCCAACATTGTAGCATCATTATCTAGAAGAGTATTAACCATACGGGAAATGAATGTAGCATAGATACCCTGATAACTTGCTCATCCTTTCAGTAGATGCAATGTTTCTGTATGTTCCTACAATTAATATCAGGAGGGAAGTTCTAAGAAACTTTATCCAAGGTGCGTATGGGAAAACCCTGCATACCATGCCCAAGTTCATTAGCGGAAAATATCTTAAAGCTACATCCCTCACCCTTAAATTATTTAATTGGACACGGGTTTTATGTGCGAACCCCAAGGGCATATCATGAAAGGCATAGCGGTTAATGTAGTGAACTAGCTGAGCTCAGTTACTGAATACTGAATTGTGTTTTTGTTCAATCGTGGAGTTGTAATGCAGTCCAAGGCAGTTGCGTGCTGACGGTCAATTATTTTTAGATGACCGAAGAAGTAGTCGATGTACGACATAACATGTAAACTGGCTTGGATTCATTTCCTACTCGCAGAACTGCAATTACCTATCATGAAATTGATTCGAGAAAATGGATGGCAATTTTATGCTTAAAGGAACTCTTGTCTTTGTTCCAGTAGATCTGCAGAGTTTGAGATATGTTGATGAGTACCAGATACATATGTACACTCTTGAGTTTGAAGTTGTGATAAGGTTGAATTCGATGCATGTAATTTCCATACTGGATAGATGCTAGGTTGTTTTGTGTATGCATGAGCTGCCTAGCTTTAAAAGTATTTAGACTACTAGATTACATAGGCAATAGGAATAGATGATGCAATCTGATTCTGAATCAAAAGTTGATTTTACTGTTTAGTTCAAGAAGGAGGCAATTACAGTGTTAGTGATTGAAATATCGGATGGATGAAATGAAAATGGGGGTGTATTAGGGCCACAAGTATGCCTGCACATACAGCTATTTAAATTACGGTTTGATTCTTTGGTTTTAGGAATGATCTCTTCGTCATGGAGCTCTTCCAGCTCATCGGGTGCTTCATCTTGGTTGAGTACAACTGGAGGGTCATCCGGAATATCCACGTCGGTTACTTCTGGAGAAATGCACTACAATAACTGCAGTCCAACACCGTCCTCCAGTGATGACGGTATTGAAAGCGACAGTTGCGATTGGGAAGAACCACGTAAAAAGAAGACGAAGCTTATCTTCAAATGTACTTGGCCCGGTTGTTCCATGGTCAAAGAAAGCTGCTTTGAGATTGAAGCTCACGTTCGTTATGCTCATTTAGGGTAATTTTATTTTTAAATTTGATGGTCGCTATAAAAATTGAAAACTACTTGTACAATAACCTTATTTTTCTCAACGGTTGTAACATAAGCGTGATTAATCTCGCGCAGGCCCAAGAAAGAGGAATCTGGTGACCACGAAGAAGAGTTCTATTACACTGAAGTGGAAGTTTCGGATGTCTCTTCACCGGTACTTTCCTCACCCTTCGTCGGATCAACTGTGGGAATGAATATGGCATTTTCTCCCACTTTGTCCCACATGGACATGGTTCGACCACCGTCTGAAGGTAATACTAGTTGGCTACGGCAACCGCCAAGTTAATCACCAGTTAGCTTGTGCATTACTTGCTGATAATGTTGTAAGCGTGAACGATATTTAAGTACTTACATGATTAAATTTGTAGACCCTGAGTACAAATTAAATCAGCAGCGAAAGTCTCCAAACGGAAATACTCATTTAAATCCAAAGAAGAGGCTGTCACCAAAATCCAGCCCTGTTCGTAGACCTCGTGGCGATACAAAGAAGTGCCGCAAAGTAAGTGATTTGAATTGGAATTTTCCACAATATTTCTATGTATAATATGTCTTATATTACCTGTACCCAGACTTCCGCATCCACGGTGTACTAACTAATGCGCGATGTTTTCCTTTTGACCATTATAGGTTTACGGAATGGAGCGCCGTGACCAGTGGTGCACACAGTGCAAATGGAAGAAGGCTTGTACGCGTTTTGGTGATTGAGTCTTGCTCTACGCAGTTACTGTTTAAAACACAAAATGCTTCAGCCAAAACAAAAGCAAAGTCGATACCCTGACTTCTATGTATGAAATTATTGAAAATACTTTTACACACGCAAAAAAAAAAGAAAACCAAAAGCACTGAACGACAAATATTAAAACTTATGGTCATGCGAAAGAGTTTAGTGATTGTTATTGAGAAGCTACTTACAAGAAAATGCAACATCAAGTCGCCTCCATTTTGAATTACAGTAGCTTCCAGTTAAAGTACATACCCATTATTTAATCGAACTAATCGTGCATTCTTCGTGTATGTGTGTACTTACTGCTATATTCTATATATGGAGAGTGTATTAGATACGGTTGGGAGAAAAGAGAAAAGTTGTGAAGATTATAGCCTCGAAAGGTGGATAGGAAAGCGACCGACAAATTATGTGGCAAATGGCAAAAGCAGATTACTTGCAAGTCATTCAGTCTTAAATACGGATAGATGCAAATGTTTATTCTCAATAATAAACCAATAATTAGTTATACGATGCAATCGACTTAAATGTCCTCGAATTAATTCTTTAGCTAAGGAAGAGTAAGCAATACTAATAAGATACCTAGATTACGGTTATTGAAAGACATGTGCAAATATGAAGTATAATGAATTTTCTGTTGTGCGTCGAGACAATTATAGTATGTTTTCTTTAAATTCCCACAATTCTTGATTGATACATCTTAAGCAAAAATTAGTCTTTGTCACAGGGAGTCAATTAGTAGCTTGATTCATTCCCTGTGACTTGATTCGAAATATTACTATGGTATTTTTGATGAATTAATCAGTTAATTAAATGTGTGCGTCTATACCGTGTCTTTAATGCAAACTATGTATCTATTATACGGTAGTTGGACTGGTTGAGCTTGATGTGGAAAATAGGCTGAGATTCTGCCATGAATTTGTTACCCCTTTCGCTTCCTTTTGCTCATCAACACAAAAAGTTGTAGCTGAGAGCGATGATACGAATGGTTTACATAGTCTAAGTATGCATTAAAAAGAGGGTGTACGTCATACTTGTTTTTCAGTTGAAAATTGAATTAATTTTGACTTACTTTCTATTGTAGAAGTATAGGCTCCCAGGCTACACTGAAATATACAAAACGTAGGTTATATTTAGCGCATAATTATAAATTGATTAGATATCCTATTTACCTGTACTAGTGACAAGGGGCGTAATTGCTACTTTAATTATTATTGTACAATAATTGTTTCAATAGTATATAGTGGCTATTGTTTGTTAGGAATGAACATCGGATCAGATCAGCCACAGCGGTTGTGCATGATGATTTTTAATCATATCGGTTTGATTGATGGATCTGTCGGAAAACCCACCTCATACTTTCAGTCGCGAGAATCAACTGTATGAATGTGTGTTAAGTGTGAACCAAGGAGGGTTAAGTAGAGTTTTTTTGCTGATGCGATGATTATGATCCTTTGATTCTGTCAACTAACAAAAATTCATAATGAGTGGAAACCACAATTATCTAAAGTACAAAATTTTTGATGCCAGGATATTTAGAGTATATTAGATGTAACTCGGAAACAAATGATAATGTTATACTAAGGAGACTCATTAACTGTTGTTCGGTGTAGCAGTTAGTTCATTTTCGTTATATAGCATGCATCACTATACATGTTACACAGAATGATTTATTAAGATTTATTATCTTGAACAAGTTTGTTTTTGAAATCTTACCTCGGACTTCATTCTCACTATTGCATATTATACTATTTTTGTCACTCAGATTGTGTTAAATAATTTCGTGCGTAATTTTAGTTTTATCTTCTGTCCACTCAGAAAGAGGTAAAGAGAAGAACCAAGTTCAGTAATATTTGTTGTCCCTCTTGGTTCAAGTGTTTGTTTTTATTACTGTACCCCAACACTGAGGTTCAATGAACACCGAAGGGAAAAACGTCTATTTTATTATGAATTGATCTGCTGCTATGTATCTGAACTGATTTTCTCAAGTAAAGGATAGAAGTGAGAAAATTATTATAAATAGGGAAAATTCACTTGGTGTAAACGTGATAAGTTCGTTCTAATGCACTCGTCTTGTCCTGTTGTGAGGTCAGAACAGAGAGGTTATCAGTCCCCTTTTGATGTCTTTAGTATTCTTTAAAAAATATATAATTGATAGATTTCGATAAACCGTCATGTTCAACTAACCTTAGTTAATGAAGTGAAGAATTTATTTCCTTTATATGTATTTAGATAAGATATATTGCACGTAAAATGTACATTATATAGTTTTAATATTTTGATATTTTTTTATGTTCGTTGATAGTCCTACTTTTTCCTCTCTCCGATGCAGATCAGTATCGTTCGAAATTTATGTACGAATAATTGAAATATTATTACATAATTTCATAAAATTATTAGTTGGAGGTAGGAGGATTTTTTAAATTCTAAATCAAATGAGTTAAGACGTTAGGTTTTAATTTTGAAATGTTTTAACTAGCTGTACGAATGATGTGAATACAAAATATATGTTTAGTCTATAATATCACCATAAGTATTGTCAGTATAATATTTTAGATTGGAGTAGTTAGATGTTGAAGCACTTGAATATATTGTGTTGCTACTCTTGTTTTACTTGTCAATATCTTTAAAAATATTTTTTATTATTCTGGATTGCGTAACATGTCAACACCATTTTGGAAAGAGTATAAAATTCTGAAGCAAAAACCAATAGAATACTTTGCCCAATATTTTACGTATATTTTGAGTATTTTAATCATTTTAATTTGGTTACAATTATTAAGGTTTTATTGTTAATATAGTTGACGCTCTTACTTTACACCTACATGTGCAGTATGATGAAGGTACGCTGAATCATGCATTTCTTCGATGGAGCGACAGATTCATGGAAGAATAATTAATAGTGCTATGTTAAATAAGGAAATACCAAATTTCATCATCCGAATATTATTTTTGTGTACTAAAAATTCCAATTTACAATCATTGACAACAAAGTTATCTCCATTTTAATTAATGATAGTCAATTGAAACAGATTCGAAATTCAAGTTATCCATAGTTAGTTCGTATTGAATAAGATGCAGATTGTATCGATATCAAAATCGAGAGCGGACGAGATAAGCTAAGATGAGGGCATGTGTGTCTCTTGAATTATTTATGCAAGGAAGAATGAATATTTGTTAATGTGATATGTATAAATCTTGATGTAGCTTTTTGAGAACATTTGCGTTCCAAGAATTACGATAATAATGATAGTAGTAATAATTATCTCATAGGATAATTTAAGTCATGAGAAGAAGACGCATTGAAAGGAGAAGGAAAAAAGGAAATAATCATATTTAAGATGTCTTTCTGCCACCTCCCTTTGTGACCCGTACGGGCAAAAATAAAAGTCCTCGCCAAGCTTGACATTTTTGCCACGGGCCACAAAATTACAAAGAGACAAAGTGATGAAAATTGTTTAGATTAAAATAATAATAATATCTCTCTATTCAGCCATAGATTATAAAGTAAAGTATGCATAAAGTAAAAAACATTATTCTATTATCGTAACATAACATAACGTACCGTACCGTATTGTACCCATGAATCGTAACCTTTACATGTACAATTAATAACTTGCATTGACTAGGACCTAGAACTATACACTACCAAAATATATCATCACTGTAACTTTCCAATATAATTATAAATGTAACCAGTAAAATCTTGTAACCCTTCCCTAGTGCTGATTAAGTTTAAATCATTTACAGTATACAATTAATTATGTAAGAAATACCGATCATCTTTAAACTACAATGTTAGCCGTAATCGGCTTAATCATACCCATACTATGACAAGCTGTTAGCGTAACTACGTGATTATAATTATTATTGCAGTAAATAAACATGTGTGTAATGGATAATTACTTACAATAAGTTTAGCACCAGACCATGGATAATGTTGGATAAAGGATGGTACGATAGTTTAGGTTGAGTCCAGTTATGCGTAACATAAACGTTAAAATAAATAATACAAATTGGAAAATAATAGCTTCCCTATACATACCTACTAAGATTTTAATTAAGACTTTCATGACTGTCGTGTTGTCTAAATGTCCCAAAGAAAGAAATGGATGATTTCATGGAAAAACAACAATATTCATGACTAGCGAGTACCTCACCTATTATAATTAAACTAAACAATACAATATAATATACAAATAAATCGGAGCGTACGCCTAGATGAATGATGCTAAAACTAATAAAAGAGCACCATGCCTACCTGTATGTACTAATAACCGCTAAGTATAAAATATGAGTAATAATAAATCATCAATATCATCAAAGAAAAACAAACTCGAATCATTTACTTATTTACAAATTTATTTACTTAATGGACCATAACCCACTATAGACTAGTACATATACTGTGTCCTTAAGGGCAAACACGGATTTGTGTCAGTGAATTTATTTTCGAATAAATTTTGTTCTCTCTAAATTATCATGTTCCTCGAACTGGCATTTCAGTAAGCAACAACAGTAGGGGAGGGTGGGCGAATAGAACTATAAAAGCCTCAACTTCCGGAGTCATAGTGTCAACAATCTCATCGTTAGTTACATTTAAATTAATTGCTTACGAATGCCCGTGGGCTTACCAGTCTATGATTTATACGTTCAGGTTGCCTAGCTACCTGGATATTTTGATTTTCTAGTTCAATTTAGTTAATTCAAACTGAAGTCAGAACTGAGAATATTTCGTGAATAATTCGCTACGGTTTGATAAGGGAAAATACGGCGATTTATAATTTATTTTAGATTTCGCATCCCTTCCAGATATTATTATAAGAAAATTTGATATACGATGTAGTTATTATGGATTGGACATGTAGAATTTAATGCGAAATGTAAATGATTTTTTTAACTACAATACCGATAATAAATGCATGATTACATTACGAGTATCCACCTACAGTCACTGAAGGAGCAAAAAATTCTAGGAAGTGGAACACCTGCGAGTGAAAACACTTATTCCCAAAGTCAAATTCAAATAATATGGGAACCACTGATAAATCTCTTAAAAAATACTTTGGAGCAGATTCATTCATTTTTGATCAGTTCAGGCATTGGAATATACTGAATCTGAAAACAAACTTTTCTGATATTCGCTGACTTTATGCTGTGGTATATTATAATTGGGATATTTGTACGTGGTCGTGGTAGGTAGTGCTAAGATTCTCTTTGCTCGCTTGGTTTAAAATGTAAAGTCAGCCAAACTTTAATTTCGAAGGGGTATATCGCAATAAATAATGAAGAACAATGCTCCCATAACGTTTTCCTATTTTTGAACAAAGCATTCTCTCCGTAGCGTTTTATTGAATTATTTAACCTATTATGAAAAAAAATAAGTTTTACAGTAAGTTAAAACAAATTATTGCGTCATTGAGGAGGATTGTTGCTAACGATAAGCAGTCCAGAGACCAATGACAGCTTTAATGGACAGTGCATATTTGTCGGGCGTATTGTGAAAATGCAAGTGAAAGTGCGAGTTGAAATTAGTATTGACAAAACGAACCGAAGAAACAGAAAAAAGAAAACACCGTGGATTGTGTTATAGAAAAGAAAGTGTTTGACAGAGTTCCTTAGGATTTGTTGATGGCGCGAATATACGCATTGATTTGTAGCGGTGGAAACCTTACTTCACATTGATTTGTTCGGCGAACTGCTCGAGAAGGTAATAAAACTAACTTTTGGCTTAAGGAAGATTAACCTGCATCATTTTGTAACACGTTTGGTATCATCATTCCCAGGTGAGTAAATTAATACGCTTGTCATGCGTGACACGTTAGTGCAAGTTATAAAAAGATAGTTTAGCACCTCATTCTTTTACAAAATGCCCTTGTTTTGATGTCATCTTAGTTCATATTTAGTAGAAATTATCACGTTATGCACATTGCATCAATAAACTATTAACAGTTAAGTAACTAAACCAGAAAGCAAAATCATGTACATATTTGCTGTTCCTATATTTTTAGCATGCAATTACCTACAGCCTATAAGCAAATATTGTTGGCACCTTGTTTTAACCAGTGTTACGTAGTTTGCAATTTGCAAATGATACTAGTAGGTACTTGCCGCATACATTATTATATCTAAGCACTTCATACATATTTTGTTGTTTATTACGACTTACACCATGCAAACACTGGCAAAAATATTCGGTTTATGGAAGTAAATGGTTTATTTTTGATCGCAACAATTGATCAAAATAGCCAACTTTTGTTTTCCCTAAAATACCATTTAATTATTTGACCTTTTTACCGAAATGCCACGTAGGATGTCAACAGTCACAACAAGATACCCACCCTCTCCCAAGCCGATTTTGTCATCACTTCCTAAAATGGGTTTAAAGGGCTAATTTTACTATTGTGCGTTGTTTCTATGCACATTGCCCATGCCCATGATCTGCATAGTGGACTTTGCCGTCACGCTTTTGTTTGGGAGCAAAAATATGTGGCTCATTTGGTTTTTGTGTTTTGGGTTTCGTAACGAGTAAGCTGAAAGATAATGGAGTGGAAGTTGAAGCCAAAAATGCATTCCATGTTATTGCTCACAATCAACGAGCAAGTAAAAGTATAGCCGTCAATCATTAACCTTCAACATCAAAACATGTTTTACCCACTATTTAGCAGATGCTAGTCCTTAAGAATAACTGCAGTTAACTGGGTCAAAGAGAAAAACCGGGAAAACCGCCAAACGGTGTGGAAAATAGCTGAAGTTATTTCGTAGTTGACATGTACTCCTGAATATATTCAATAAATATCACTTGTAGGGTTTGTAGTGGCATTTGTAATTTGGCCCAAATTATGTAAATCAGTTGAGGAAAAATAAATTCTAATGAATTACTTATTTATCAGATAATATCAAAGTTTTTATGTGGTTGGTGGACGACTAGTCCAGCTATGTGTGTACCTTGGTAAGGAAGTACTAATCAGTTTTTATTTTGCAGACTCGTACCAAAAAGTGAAATTACAAAATTAATCCGAAATGGCTGCAAGAGGTGTTTCAAGATTGAGTGAATCATCTGAATCTGCAAGTGACGACCCTCCACCACCTCCTAGTCCTCCAAGAAAGGTTGTCTTACCATTAGTTAACACAACATTTAAAGTCAGTATATTGTATTACCACTGTGCGGGTACTGGATAATTTACTAAGTAATTTTTATGTGGGCCTATCATTTGTAACAAAAAATTCGTATTCTATTTTGACTCGAAGGTAAAGGCCAAGCCAAAAGAAAAGGCCAATGCTGCTGAAGAATTGGATAGAAAATT